>JABUQX010090356.1:15000-20000 GCA_015478945.1 Trachelipus rathkii | reverse complement strand
GAAGCAATAGAAAAGGTACTCATAATAGAAAAAAAGAACAAAAGTAAAAGAGAAAAAAGAAAAAAGAAAAAGAAAAGAAAAAAGAAAATATAAAAAGGTAAAGAATAAAAATATTAAAAATAAAATTATAAAACCAAAAAAAAAAAAGAAATTAAAAATTTTATAAATTTTAAAAACTTTCTCTCGTAAAAGTGATTCCAATTTTTCTTTCAAATTTTATTTTCATTTTTATTTTTCTCATTTTTAATTTTTAATTTTCTTTTTATATTTTTAGTTCTATTTTTTTTAAATATTTAAATATAGGAAAGACTCTTGCTATTAAGGAACCACGTTTTGCATTTGTCTTATTAATAACTTATCAAACTTTTAAGTTTCTCTCTAAATTCTCTTTATCCTTTTCTTTCATTCTTTCTTCCTTCTTCTTTATTCTTTTTTTAATTTCTGTTTCTTGGGCTTAAGTATTCATAGGATGGATTAACAGGAATTACTCACAGTAGCGCTCTCTCTCTCTCTCTCTCTCTCTCTCTCTCTCTCTCTCTCTCTCTCTCTCTCTCTCTCTCTCTCTCTCTCTCTCTCTCTCTCTCTCTCTCTCTCTCTCTCTCTCTCTCTCTCTCTCTGCTCTATATATATATATAGTATTAATATATATATATATATATATATATATATATATATATATATATATATATATATATATATATATATATATATATATATATATATATATATATATATATATATATATAATAGTTCTTCATATTTAAAAGTTCGTTCTGTATATAGATTACTCTGTCTGAATGCTATTAATGTATGTATGTATGTTTCTATGTATCTATGTATGTATCTATGTATCATGTAGGTATATGTATGTATGTATGTATGTATGTATGTATGTATGTATGTATGTATGTATGTATGTATGTATGTATGTATGTATGTATGTATGTATGTAATTTGTCCAATGTATGTATGTATGTATGTATGTATGTATGTATGTATGTATGTATGTATGTATGTATGTATGTATGTAAGTATGTGTGATGTACAAGAATTTGTGTGTGACCCAGAACTTACAAATGGAATTGATTAATTATTCATCCCAATGTGGTCGCTTCCCTGTGAGCCTTGGTAGGTCCTGTACATGAATTCAAAAATAATATATATATATATATATATATGATGGAATTATTTATATATATAATAGCATGTATAGCAATAATAATAATAATATGTATATATATGCTAATAGCCAGTAGCCAGTAACCAGCCAGCAGCAGCCAGTATGTATGTATTTTGTAGTAGCCAACAATATGTAGCCAACAATATGTAACCAGTATGTATGTATTAGCAGCAATAGCATATAGTATGTATGTAATACCAATCCCTTATCTCATAATGTCATATATATAACTAATATCCTTCAACCAACAACATATGAATAATAATATCCAGTACAGGACTATTTCTATAGCCAATAATAGCCCCAGCCAACAACTTAGCCAGCAGTAGCCAATAATAATAGCCAGTATGCATGTATAATAATAACTTGTAGCAACTTAACGCCAACATATAGCAGCAGCAATAGCGTAATAGCAACAGCAATAGCAACACTCATGCTCTTTCTCAACATATATACCATATATATATATTTGATGGAATTGATTAATTATTAATTAATAACTTATTTCATAATTTCCGTCTGAAGGGTGGAGTGTGTGCCTATGTAAACATTATCTCTGCCTGTAACACGTCTCGTGAATCTCGAATCTCCTAACTTCGATGCTCTGTGGCTCAAAATCTTTCTTCCTTCTACTACAATAATCTTGTGCTTCTGCTATTACTGTTCTCCTAACAGAACAGATTTTCACTCTTTCTTTGAATATCTTACTACCTCTCACGAGACTGTTATATCTTCTCATCCAAATACTGAGGTCCTCTATTTAGGGGATTTCAATGTACACAACACTGAATGGTTGGGATCCTCTCATACTGATTTAGGTAGGGAGGAGGCCGAATCATTCAGCATTCTCAACGATCTGGAGCAACTAACCAAAGAACCCACACACATTCCGGATCGTCCCAACCAATTCTTGAACACACTTGATCTATGTTTCACCACTAGTCCTTCTCTCTATAAATACACTACCTTCGCTCCTATTGGTAAATCTGATCACAACCTTATATCTCTTAACTTTAATACTTTTTCTCCAAAACAGCTCCATCCTTCCCTACGCGTTTTTCTGGCACTTTGATCAGGCTGATTGGGGGGCTTTGCGTCGCTTCTACGCTAACTATAATTGGAATGACTGCTTTGACTCTGATAACGCTTCGGCTTCTGCCATTAAGGTGGGAGCTGTAATCGTTGACGGGATGAGCAGGTTCATTCCTTCTTCGACTAAATCTTTCTCTCCTCATAATCCATGGTTCGATCGTACCTGTTCTCTGGCCATTCAGGCTAGAGACAGCGCTTATCAGGGGTGGAAAAATTCTCGTTCTCCTATCACTCTCGCTAATTTTCATTCAGCTAGAAATCGTTGCAGGGATACTCTTCGACGAGCAAAGCGGGCTTTCATCAAACGAAAGTGCGCTAACCTCCTTGGTTCTCCTACTGACAAATCTTTCTGGCCTCTTGCCAAAAACATCTCTAACAACTTCTGTAAATCTGCCTTTCCTCCTCTTATTCGATCTGATGGCTCTGTTGCTAGCTCTCCAACTGAAAAGGCCAATCTCTTCGGCCTCCTATTTTCCTCTAACTCAACCCTGGACAATTCTGGCATTCCTCCTCCTCCACCTTCTCCTCTCAGGTGTCCTATGTCTTTGCCTGTGATTACATTTGATCGGGTGCATGGGCTCCTGAGATCTATGAACGTTAGGAAGGTGGGGGGCCCGGATGGCATCCCTCCCCGAGTTTTGAGGGAGTGTGCTTCCGTGCTGGCCCCTCCCCTCGTTCAACTATATTCTCTATGTCTCAATACTAACACTTTCCCTCAGTGTTGGAAGCACGCACATGTCCAACCTATTCCGAAAAAAGGAAGCCGCTCTGATCCTTCTAACTATCGCCCTATAGCTCTCACCTGTATTCTATCTAAGATCTTTGAAACCCTTCTTAACTCTCACTTCTTAGACCATCTGGAATCTCATTCTCTTCTTTCCGATCGCCAGTACGGTTTTCGGCGTTCGAGGTCTACTGGTGATATACTTTCCTATTTAACCGATTTATGGTTTTCCGCCCTTAGGAATTACGGGGAGACTTGCGTGGTGGCGCTTGACATATCCAAAGCATTTGACCGGGTATGGCATGCGTCACTGCTCTCCAAGCTCCCCTCCTTTGGGTTTCATCCTTCTCTTTGCTTACTTATGTCCAGCTTTCTTTCAAGTCGCTCAATATCGGCTGTGGTTGATGGAGCGACTTCTTCTTTTTTTCTGTCAATAGTGGTGTTCCTCAGGGTTCGGTCTTATCTCCTACTTTATTCCTACTTTTCATTAATGATCTTCTCACCTGCAAATCTAACTCTATTCACTCATATGCCGATGACTCGACCCTTCATTCTTCAACTCATTTCAATTCTGCTCCCTCTTATACTTCTAGAATTGCCTCTCGTCTTAATCTTTCCGATTCTATTCTTGCTGATCTGGATAGAATTTCCGATTGGGGTCGTCTCAACCTTGTGAAATTCAATTCTTTAAAAATTCAACTTCTACAAATCTCCCTCTCTAAAACACCTTCTAACTTTCCTATCTCTTTCGACGGTTCTCTCGTCTCTCCTGTTGACAATATAAACATCCTTGGCCTTAACATAAACAAAAAAATGTCTTGGAAACCTCACATCACAATGGTTTACAACGGTTGCTAGGGTGGCCTCAAAGAAACTGGGAGTTCTGTTTAGACTGCAAGATTTTTTCCTCTTCTCAGTTACTCCAGCTATACAAGGGTCTCATCCGCCCTTGTATGGAGTACTATTCTCATATCTGGAGGGCTCTGGTTTCACCCGGCTTTTGGACAGGGTCGAGTCAAAAGCCAAAAGCCTTATAAACTGTTCTGTACTTTCCAGTTCACTTGACCCTCTATTTTTGCGGCGCGATGTTGGTGCTTTATCTCTTTTCTATAGGTACCGCAGCGGCAGGTGTTCGAAGGAACTTACCACTCGCGTACCACCACCTTTACGACGCCCTCGTAGCACAAGGGGTGCTGTGTCTGCGCACGAGTTTTGTGTTGATGTAGGTAACTCCAGGCTAGTTCGTTGCGGTGCTTCCTTCTTTCCTGCCACATCTGTTCTGTGGAATTCTCTTCCATCTTCTGTGTTTCCTGCTGAATTTAATCTCCCTCACTTTAAAGCCTGCGTCTGTGCTCATCTGCGTAATTTTACGCAAGTGATGAAGTTTTAGCTTGCAACACCCCCTCCCTGAATAGGGCTCTGTGCGTGGTGGTGGTGACAACTGTAAAAAAAGAAAAATATATATATATATATATATATATATATATATATATATATATATATATACATATACTTTATATACTCTTATATATATATATATATATATATATATATATATATATATATATATATATATGTGTGTGTGTGTGTGTGTGTGTGTGTGTGTGTATCGTGTTGTGTGTGTCTGTGTGTGAGTGTGTGTGAGAGAGAAAGCATCATTATCATCATTTTACCGTTCCTTGTTCCCATATTTACAAAGGAGTTTATTAAAAAGCACAAGCTAATGTAAATCTCTTTGGGCATTTCCGTTCGGATCATTACGATAATTTATTGGGATATGCTAATGAAATGGGAAGGAAAAATACTTATATTTTATCTACAGATTCTTTTTCTTGCATTTGGAACAGAGCAAAAATGATCCTTAATGTATATATAATTAAGAGCTATTGCCTCTATTCTTATTTTTTTTGGCAATAAAAAGAGAATTTTGTTTGGATATTAATTCATAACGTGATAATCGATAAAATAATCTATATTTTTATATTGATTGATAATAATTTTTAA
>JABUQX010090356.1:0-7500 GCA_015478945.1 Trachelipus rathkii | reverse complement strand
TTAAAGGAACAGCACAAGATACTACAAAATAAGGCATGTAACTTCCTAATATCTAACTTTCATAATAACCAAATTCAAAGAGATATAAATCTAAGAAATAGTGCTCACGTAAATCCTCCTTTCTATAGGTTAGAAAAAGCTAGACAAGCAGTTAGCTATAAATGTGCTAAAGTCTATAACGATTTACCTCGAGAATTAAAAAATGAAAACTCTCTTATATCATTTACAAGTAAACTCAAAAAAAGCTATATAAATAAGTACTAATACTATTACTATATTACCATTTACAAGTAAACTCAAAACAGATGCATAAATAAGTACTAATATTATTACTATCTTATTATTATTATTATTATTATTATTATTTTTATTAATATTATTATTACTATTATTATTATTATTATTATTATTATTTTTATTATTATTATTATTATTATTATTATTATTATTATTATTATTATTATTATTATTATTATT
Organism: Trachelipus rathkii; assembly: GCA_015478945.1. Classification (NCBI taxonomy): domain Eukaryota; kingdom Metazoa; phylum Arthropoda; class Malacostraca; order Isopoda; family Trachelipodidae; genus Trachelipus; species Trachelipus rathkii. The sequence goes on along the minus strand of JABUQX010090356.1, from coordinate 7,023 downwards.
ATTATTATTATTATTATTATTATTTATTATTATTATTATTATTATTATTATTATTATTATTATTGTTATTACTATTAATATTATTATTATTATTATTATTATTATTATTATTATTATTATTATTATTATTATTATTATTATTATTATTATTATTATTATTATTATTATTATTATTATTATTATTATTATTATTATTATTATTATTATTATTATTATTATTATTATTATTTTTATTATTATTATTTCTATATTTAATTTGTTTCTTGTTGTAATTGCTATTATCATTATTTTTACTTATTATTATTGATATTTTTATTGTTATTATTTTATTCTGGATGGACTCATAAAAGATATGTCGGCTTCTCAAATACTTGTTCATGTTATTATTACCATTTGGATTATTTTTATCATTATTATTATTATTATTATTATTATTATTATTATTATTATTATTATTATTATTATTATTATTATTATTATTATTATTATTATTATTATTATTATTATTATTATTATTATTATTGTCTGTTATTACTATTAATTATAATTATTATTATTATAATTATTTTTATTATTATTATTATTATTATTATTTTATTATTATTATTATTATTATTATTATTATTATTATTATTATTATTATTATTATTATTATTATTATTATTATTATTATTATTATTATTATCATTATTATTATTATTATTATTATTATTATTATTATTATTATTATTATTATTATTATTATTATTATTATTATTATTATTATTATTATTATTATTATTATTATTTTTTTATTATTATTATTATTAACTGTTGTATTTAGTATTGTGAAATATTACTATTTTATCTGTTTTTATTAATAATCTATTACTGTTATTATCAATCTTATTGTTATTGCTGTTCTTTATTATTATTATTATTATTATTATTATTATTATTATTATTATTATTATTATTATTATTATTATTATTATTATTATTATTATTATTATTATTATTATTATTATTATCATTATTATTATTATTATTATTATTATTATTATTATTATTATTATTATTATTATTATTATTATTATTATTATTATTATTATTATTATTATTATTATTATTATTATTGTTATAATTGTAATTGTAATTGTAATTATAATTATAATTATGATTATGATTGTAATTGTAATTGTTATTATTATTATTATTATTATTATTATTATTATTATTATTATTATTATTATTATTATTATTATTATTATTATTATTATTATTATTATTGTTATGGTTATTGTTTATTATTATAATTTTTATACTTATTGTTATTAATTATATTTCGGGTCTCAAAGGACACGACACTGTGTTGCAATTAGTAGACCCCTTTCAGATACTAGGGAAATTATTTTGTTATTATAATTAATTGCTATAATGTAGTTGTAAAATATTGTATACAATGTAAATTTTCTTACCTGAATAAAGTTTTAAAATTGAAAATTGAAAATTATTATTATTATTATTATTATTATTATTATTATTATTATTATTATTATTATTATTATTATTATCATTATCATTATCATTATCATTATCATTATCATTATCATTATCATTATCATTGTTATTGTTATTGTTATTGTTATTGTTATTGTTATTGTTATTATTTTTATTGTTATTGTTATTGTTATTGTTATTGTTATTGTTATTGTTATTGTTATTGTTATTTATAAAGAACAGTAAGAAATGAAGAAAATATAATGAAAAACCGAAAAAAAAGAAAAAGTAAAAAAGAAATCAAAAGAAGGAATAAAGGAAAATAAAGAAACAGATTATAAAATTAAGTAGACGATGCAGTTTGATTTTTATTATTATTTAAAAACTTTTAATTCAAAGTTCTAATTTTTATTTTTTCAAATTTTGAAATTTATTTAGCTTCAAAACTTTTTGAGATATAAATATTAATATATTATTTTATTATTAAAAATTTAAATAGACTAAATTTCGAAGCCATTTTAGTTGCAAAACAAATTAACTTCGAAATAAAAATAATGGAAAATAATAATAATAAAAATTATATTCATAATAATAATAATAAATTTTTTTTTTTTTTTTTTTTTAACAGATTTCTTGTACTTTAATATTCATTGAATGAACTGAGAGAAATTGCATGCTCTTATATTCTATATATATATATATATATATATATATATATATATATATATATATATATATATATATATATAATATATATATATATAATATTATATATATATATATTTTTCTATTGCTAGCACCAACAACAATAACAGCAACATATATATATATATATATATATAATAATATATATATATATATGCATATACATATATAGCAACAGCAACCATACCTTATATAACAAGTATATATATATATATAACTGCTGATATATATCTTTATATATATATATATATATATATATATATATATATATATATATATATATATATATAAAGGATGGCATGTAATAGGGTACGTTGTACCCTAGTCACAGGTGACAGGGTGGTTATATCCTTTCCACGATAGCCCTCACCCTTCCTTCACGATTCCACACATCTGCATGTCTACTTTTGTACTCTCAACAGTTTTTGGGGAAGGAACTAATAAGTCTTCCTTTACAGCGTCTACTTTATCACGAAGATCTTTCAAGACTGTTAATATTCTTTGATGTGATTCGAACATTGTAATATATCTACCATTTCTGACTGCAAAACATTTACCTTTGATTCCAGTAATTCTGATTTTCTATCTAAAAGACTGACGCAGATAATAATAATGAATCGAGAATTTGTCGCATCACAGTGTAGCTGAAATTCAGCTATTAACGCTACATCCTCACTACCTTCTAGTAACTTTTGCAGCAATTGGACGATGTCAACAAAGATTTCCTTTAACATACATTGAATGTTTGGGGTAAGATTTCTTTGATGAAAAGATCCAAGAAAGAAGTTGATAATACCCATAACAATGGAAATTGTTCTACGCGTATTTTTTGTAAATTGAGGATTTAGACAGTAAAAAGGAACAAAATAGGGTTTGTTGTCAGAACGCCCAAATATATTAGTCTCTGTTAAGAACAACAGAAGAAGTTTAGAGGAGGAGAGGATATGTTCAACAAAGTGGAAATTAGATTTAAAACAGCAAAGGTTTCAGAAATTTAAGATGAAAGGAAACCGTTCCTCAGAGCAGGAATTCCGTGACGGCATTAACCCCAGAATTAGATGATTGGCTAATTTTGTAAGCCGTCTCCTTAAGCTTCTACGATGCTAATCGAGAAGTTGCCATTCTATTTATTTTTTAGAGAAAGTGTTTTCTGTAATACTATTTATGATACGTGGTAACGGAAACCCTTCTCCAGTGTAAGAAGAAAATGGGTATGGGCGCAAGAGGGCCAACCCAATGGGTAATAGAGTGCCATGGGATGTATCCTAACACTTCTTGTATGCTCAATGGGTAGGTAATCTCGTTTCTTCAAGAACGCTACTTCCCTTCTCCATATATATATATATATATCAATATATATATATATATATATATATATATATAGAAAGGTATATCTCAATAACATATATATATATATATATATAATATATATATATATATTATATATATTTATAATAAGCCTATATATATATGTATATATATATATATATATATATATATATATATATATATATGTATATATAATATATATATATATATATATATATATATATATATATATATATATGTATATATATGTACCTATATATATATATATATATATATATATATATATATATTTAATATATATATATAATATGTATATATATATATATAATAATATATATATATATATATATATATATATATACCTATATATATATATATATATATATATATATATATATATATATATATATATATATATATATATATATATATATATATATATATATATATTTATAACATATATATATATATATATATATATATATATATATATATATATATATATATATGAGTATTTACATAATAAATTTTGGTTGTCATTAGGAGTAAAGTAATAACTCCTTTACAATGCAAATGTTTACTTTTCTTATATGCTACTCGCAAACACATGATTGCTGAATATATTATTTTCTCACACGTTCTTGAAACAGTCAAAGAATGTTTGTACTTCATTTAGTTATTATTGTACTCACTTAAGAATGATTTTTTGTAAGCTTCAACAATATTTATTTTATCTTAAATATTGAAATATCCAAAATGCTGTAAGGTAGTGTAAAAAGCACATATCCCTTATTGCACCTTTTAATTCATTTTTTTCCAAACGGGGTTTGTTGTGTTAGCTTTGTTTCGAATCAGTTATGGGATTTATGAAAGGAAAATCGCGATAGACCTGACTAGCCGGCAATTATTTTAGTTTGTGAAGCTCATCTATTATTCGGACATGTTATCGTTTAAATGAGAAACTGACAAGATTGAACGGCTTTAAAGGAGTACTATATAGATATAGAAATATAGATACTAATGAAATAAACAGGTCATGGAAAGACAAAAATCCTCACTCTTTTTTATGTTACACTCTACAGTATAGCTCATTTCCAGCGCACTTTCGAATTAGTATGGATTGATATGTATGATTACTATGTTGGAATGCTTTTAAAATCATGACACATTTATTGAAACTCATTTTAATGAATTTTTTATGCCATACAAAAAAAAAATAAATAAAAAAAATAGATATTAATAATTTTTTAATCAATAAAAAAAAAAAAAAAAAAAAAAAAATAATAATAATAATAATAATAATAATAATAATAATAATAATAATAATAATAATAATAATAATAAAAATAATAATAATAATAATAATAATAATAATAATAATAATAATAATAATAATAATAATAATAATAATAATAATAATAATAATAATAATAATAATAATAATAATAATAATAATAATAATATTTTTATATTCCAAAAACATTTCCCGTTGTTAAAGTTCGTATTTGAAAACAAAGCGTTTCACCTTGGTGAAAGTCTTTCTGATGTCATTGTTTTTCACATTGGTTTAGAAAATATATTATTCATTGGAATTTATTCATTCATTCTTTAGTCATTCATTCATTCTTTAGTCATTCATTCTTTATTCATTCATTCATTCTTTAGTCATTGGACGTTTCATAATTTGTCTACAGGAACGCAACATATTTCAAAACTATTCCGTATATAATTTTTTTTTTTTACGTGAGCAGAGTGTGACGCAACTGTCATATGAGAACTCCGTGAATTCTTCGCGTGGATATTTTTCTTATATTAAGTAAATATTTCATAATTATTCCCTATACCGCAACGTGAATATGTCTTGAATATTTCATTTGTGTTCCATTGTTCCTGAATATCTTATCAGGATTCCTTGATTGTACCATGAGGCATCATGAATGTTCTATTGATATTCCCTTGATTCCCGACCCGTGAGTGGGTACGAATTTCATTTAGTCGAAAAATTAATATATAAACTTAAAAATATTTCCAACTGTTAAGATAAACAAAACCACAAAACAATTAATATTGAAAATAGTTTCTCTCAAAAAATATCGATTTAACATATGGGTGTTGCAGTAAGGTGATATCGATACCCATTAATCGATGTTAATTTATTCGATCTATCACCTCGTTGTTGTATAACTCACATGCCTATAGGAATAAAATCAGGAAAAAAAATATATCGATTCTATAATTACAGTTACAATATCGGCATTATAAGCAATCAATAAAAAAAATTCAAGAATTAAGCAAAATTTGAAGAAAAGATGGGAAAAAAGAAAGAATGAAAAGAAACAAAAGATGAAGATGAAGCAATAAAAAAGTGAACAAAAAAAAGAGAAAAAAGATAAAAGAAAAAAAGAAAAGAAAAAAAGAAAATATAAAAAGATAAAGAATAAAATTGAAAATATTGAAAATAAAATTATAAAACCAAAAAGGAAATTAAAAATTTTTTAAAAAATTTTTTTAAAATTTTCTCGTGTAAAATTGACTTCAAATTTTCTTTCAAATTTTATTTCCATTTTTATTTTTCTCATTTTTAATTTTCATTTTTTTATATATTTTTAGTTCTATTTTTTTATAAAATTTTTTAAATAGACGAAAGACTTTCTCTATTAAGGAACTATACGTTTTGCATTTGTCTTATTAAAAACTTATCAAACTTTTAAGTTTCTCTCTAAATTCTATTTATTCCTTTCTTTCTTTCTTTTCTTTTTTCTTTCTTTCTTTCTTTCTTTCTTTCTTTCTTTCTTTCTTTCTTTCTTTCTTCTTCTTCCTTATTTATTTTTAATTTATGTTTCTTGGGCTTAAGTATTCATAGGATGAACTAGCAGGAATTACACTCACTAGCGTTCTCTCTCTCTCTCTCTCTCTCTCTCTCTCTCTCTCTCTCTCTCTCTCTCTCTCTCTCTCTCTCTCTCTCTCTCTCTCTCTCTATATATATATATATATATATATATATATATATATATATATATATATATATATATATATATATATATATATATATATATATATATTATATATAACGTTATTTATTTAACAATAATAATATGTATGTATGTATATATATGTATGTAATAATAATATAATATATGTATAATAATATATGTATATATATATGTAATATATATATATAATAATATAATAATATATTTAATATATATATATATGCATACTATATAAATATATAATAATAATAATATATATAATATATAATATATATAATAATAATAATAATAATATATAATAATAATAATAATAATATATATAATAATAATATACACATATATATAATAATAATATATAATAATAATATAATAATAATAATAATATATATATATAATATATGTAATATATATAATATAAATAATATATAATATATGTATAATATAATAATAATATATAATAATATGTAATAATAATAATAATAATAATAATAATAATATGTAATAATAATAATAATAA
>JABUQX010090355.1:17500-20148 GCA_015478945.1 Trachelipus rathkii | reverse complement strand
TAAGATCCTTTAAGCAGGTAAAAAAGAAATGTTTTCCTTACTTGTGATTGGTCGGGGTAATCCTTATCTCTATATGACCTCGTATGTGATGGTCGAGAATTATTTTACCGTCTTTTGAAAATTAACTTTGTTCTTTTCAACTTGTATTTGAGCAGGTGTGTGTTTTATTATCTTTTAGACCAAAACTCATTTAAAAATCATAGTCATATTTAGTGTTAAGCGGTGCACAAGTTATCTAAATTGTCCTGAAGGCGTATGCTATATACTCAAGTGTTTATCCAATATTGTATATAAAATTGATCAAGATGAAATAAAATTAATCACTAGAATAGAATAATTAATCACTAGTCATAAGACTAAACCACAGGGCTCAGCATGAGCCCCACCGCAAAGGCAGCCAACCCCGCCCGCCGCGTGCGTCCCGGCCCGTCCCCCGCCCGCCGCGTGCGCCCGGCAGGGCATATTTCCGCGTCCGCCCGCCCGGCGCCAAAACCGCAGGCGCAAGATTCCCGCGGCGGGACGACACCCAGCGAGCTGCATGCGCTTAGGCTGCCTTTGCGGGTGGGCTCGTGGTGAGCCCGGGGGGTTGGGTTTTGAAGTATTGTATTGACAATTATTAATTGTTTCCGGCTTTGAAATCATAATTATTCTCCTCAATATAAGTATTTATTATAAATATGATATACACTTAGTAAAAATAAAACACTTTTAATACAAATCAGATAACTTGTGCACCGCTTAACAGCTAAAATGACTATGATTTTAAAATGAGTTTGGGTCTAAAAGATAATAAAACACACACCTGCTCAAATACAAGTTTAAAGAACAAAGTTAATTTTCAAAAGACGATAAAATAATTCTCGACCAATCACATACGAAGTCATATAGAGATAAGGATTACTCCGACCAATCACAAGTAAGGAAAACATTTCCTTTTTACCTGCTTAAAGGATCTTACCGATCCAGCATGTTTCAGTTTGAAATATATTTATAAAAATAATAATAACAATGATTCTTGTCTATACTGGAATTACCTTTTGACCTGGTATTAGGAATAAATTAGCCCGTCTACAAAAAGGCTTATCCTAAATTTAGGCCTAAATTTAGGCCTAACGTAGTTATTGCACCACATTTTACAGAAAAAGGTCAGTTTAATATATTTGACCTGGAATTAGCCTTCAATCCCCCCGGTTACAAAAAGGATTATCCTAAAATTTAACCTAAAGTAGTTTATTTCACACATTTTACGAGAGAGGCAGTTTCGTAATCTTAAGAGTGAGGGTAGTTGTGTCTTCGTGATGGATTGTCAATTAATTGATAAAAAATAATAATAATAATAAAGAAAATCCGAATTATTTAAAAAACTTTGAAATATTTTTAGTTAACATCGAGTGAATAATATAAATGTAAATGAATAATTGTTATTTTTAAATAAAAACTTAGACATGATTTTATAAAATAGCAGTTATGTTAGCAGAGAAAGAAATATTTGTTATTTAACTTATACATGGCTAAAGATGATGTAAAGCAGTAAGTCAATAGAACAAAAAAACGTTGCATAGCTTGATTGTTAGGAGGGGGTGCTAGGGGTCGGCCTTAACGATTTTACTTGATTTTATTGCTTGTAAGGTACGTAAAATATATGTTTTAATAAATTCATAAATTTTAGTAAAAGTTTTTAAAACTTGATAGTTATAAAATTTATAAACAAAAAAATATAACATTAATAATAAATTCTTTGGTCAAAGATAATGATTGATTTATTATAGAGGTTTTAAGAACTTTAAAATAATTTTAGTTATATTTGAAGGAAGTAATATAAAAGTACGTGTTTAATTAAAACATAAAAATGTTTTAATAAAATTATACGTTATATGTGGAGTGTGCGTGGGTGTGTGTGTGGTGTGTGTGATGTGTGTGTGTGTGTGTGTGTGTGTGTGTGTCGTGTGTGGATGTGTGTGTAAATCTTGTAGTGGCGAGTGTAAGTAAAATCGTGTGTGTGTAAAATCTGTTTTATGAGTGTAAGTAATCTGTGTGTGTAAGTAAAACTGGTGTGACTGTAAGTAAATCTGTGTGTGAGGTAAGTAAATCTGTGTGTGAGTGTTAGTAAATCTGTGTTGTCTATGGGTAAATTTAAGTGTCATAGTGAATGTGTGTAAGTATCATAGTGAATATATTGAATGTGCTGTATAAGTATAAGTGTGTGTGTGTGACCGCATGTGTATTAAGTGTAAATGAAGTGATCTATGCGGTAAAATGTAAGGTGTCATAGTGAAGTGGTTATAAGTGTCATTAGTGAATTGTGTGTATAAGTGTAAGTGTGTGTGTGTGTGTGTCTGTGTGTGTGTGCGCACGCTCACGTGTGTAGGTGTGTTCTAAATAATAATAACAATAGGCATGAAGTAAATAACACTAGTATAATAAAAAAAATAAAAATAAAATAATAAAAATAATAAAAATAATAATAAAAATAAATAAAAATAATAATAAAAATAAATAAAAAGTATTAAAACAAAATAAAAAACATAATGTTAATAAATATATGAGTTAAAGCGGTAAAGCAGAAAGTTAAAGCAGTAAAGCAGAAAGTTAAAGCAGAAAGTTAAAGCAGTAAAACATGAGTTAAAGCAGTAAAACATGAGTTAAAG
>JABUQX010090355.1:0-2500 GCA_015478945.1 Trachelipus rathkii | reverse complement strand
AGTAGGTGAAGGTTGTACTTTACTTTAAACTCCCTGCAATACAACTTCTTAAATATGGCGTCGACAAGCAAAAAAACATGATATCACGGTTTAGCTATTGTTTGAAAAATAACATAACGTCGATTAGCCTTCCTGTATTACAGGCAGTTGTGTCAAAAACAAAAGCTTGAACAGTGTCCAGTTGTGACCATTCCTGGAGTGTATCATATACAGCTGATGATACCTTTTTACCTGTTCCAGATGAATTCTGGAACTACTAAAAGTTGTTCTGCGTAGCAAGCTGTTGCTATCACTGGGAGTCGATCAACTGACATTTTTCCGGTAATATCATGGAAAGTTTTAGAATCTCAGTGAATAAGTACATAGTTTTAATTTCGGTCCATTAAATTTAGACTTAACGCCTAATGTTGCTTGTTTACGAAACTTTTCTCTATCCCTTTTAATGGACATGCGGTTGATTTGAATTTTGAGTCTCAACGCAAGCTGATAATATATGAGCAGCATCTCTATCGCTAACTTTATATTTATTTAGTACTGATGAGAATCTAGCTGTCAAAAATATTTCTTTCCTAGCTCGTTTGGGTGAAAAGTGAGCACTCTGAAACGACACATCACTCTTTTTTTTAGCGTATTCGTCGATATCTGACGTTCCTGGATTGCTAGATGAAAAAATAGTTTCTGTTGTAGTTTCAATCCGGGAATCTTGAGTTTCGCTATCCTCTGATGAGGATAACAGATAATTACATTCTGAAATATGAATTTCAAACTACGATTACTCGATATTATGAGAGACAGTATCGTTGTGAAATATAATATGTAAAAAACATCAGGTTGACAGTAAGCGCAAATTAGAAAAAAAATATAGTTATTTAAAAGTGAATTACATAACTTCACTAACCTAAATCTTTAGTGGTCGAAAGTTGCTTTTGTCTTCTTCTTAGTTCCTTTGCTACTCGTTTAGCACTCCGTGTTTCTGCGGCTGTTACCTTCTTATCTATACTCAAAATGCAATCAACACGTCATTTTTGTCGCTGCATATGTAAAAACTTTCTATCTTCCTTTATTTTGATCATATCCATTGCATTTGCATGGCATCTATCGAACAGATCATCTAGACTATCTTCAAATTCTTTTTCTTTTTGTTTACATAACTCACTCTTCCTTTTCTTTGTATTTTTCTTGTTGGCGATTATGTTCGGATAACTTTTTACATTTCTTGATGCAGCCCGAACGATCTTGCCTTGGTATACGTCCCTTTCTCCAGAACAATAAACATTCATCAATTACAAGATATGCACTATCATTTAAATTTAAATTTACTTTAAGCAAGTTATAAAATAAGAAAGGTGAAACATCTTCTCAAGAGGGGAGTTTATTTCCGGTTATTTGATGATTTTTTATAGAACCGATGAGAAACGATTCTTTCCATGACAAATTTAATTTTAATAATAACCTAAAAATATATTAAAATGCTGTAATATTATGTAAAATGAAATTATCGTAAAACACTACTGATCACTGTGCAGTGTGCACTTCATCTGAAAGGACATTTACGTATAAGCAAAACATAAACACATATGTTTTAACCCACACGAGGCGGCAGAACAACTGCCGCAAGTTAATATTTTGAAAAACCCTATTAGCCACAACATAGCAACATTTGCCGCCCGTGGAGCACGGGTTGCAACTTACCGATTGACCTCAAACTTGGAATGTAATACTTTAAGACGATATGAAAAAAATCTACGGGATACTGTATATAATAAGTACAATAACTTCAAAAATAAGGACACGTCTAATATATATATATATATATATATATATATATATATATATATATATATATATAGTTATATATATATATATATATATATATATATATATAGTTATATATATATATATATATATATATATATATATATATATATATATATATATATATATATATATATATATATATATATATATATATATATATATATATAGTATATATATATTATTATATATATATATATATATATAATATAGATATATATATATATATATATATATATATATATATATATATATATTATATATATATATATATATATATATATATATATATATATATATATATATATATATATATATATATATATATATATATATATGTATATATATATATATATATATATATATATATATATATATATATATATATATATATATATATATATATATATATATATTATATATATATATATATATATATATATATATATATATATATATATATATATATATATATATATGTATGTGATTTTTATAAACAGACAAAAAAGAAGATACATTTGTTATTACGTTTTATATATATATATATATAGTATATATATATATATATATATATATATATATATATATATTATATAAATATATATATACGGTGTAATGAAACGCTGAGTTTCTCAATGATAAATGCGAAACGCTAAACACCCAAACAAACTGAACGGGGTAATAC
>JABUQX010090354.1:0-17490 GCA_015478945.1 Trachelipus rathkii | reverse complement strand
AATAACTATGTGTGGGTATATCTGTCTCCGGAAAATTTTTAATGTTTTTCAAAAGTTTTTGAAATTTTGAAAATTTAGTGATTTTAAAATATTTTTAAAACCTATAAATGCCCATTCCTCCTGAAATACAGGGCGTCGTAGAAAAGTGATTTTTTTATATTTTTAGAAAGGTTTTTGTGTGAGGAATACTATGTGGTATCTTCGGAATTTTAATTAGCTGTCTATACTTTTGTTCGCGTAAACAGTCTCTCAATTTTTAATTTTGGTCAAAATTTTAAGAATTTTACGGATTTTTTGTGCTTGGTTCTTCAAACATCATAAATGGCCATTCCTCCTGAAATACAGGTGTAGAAATGAAAGTGATTGTTTTTTATATTTTTTAGAAAAGGTTTTTGTGGAGGAATACTATGGTATCTTCGGATTGTTGATTGTTAATAGCTGTTATACTTTTGGAATAACAGTTAACAGTTTCTCGTCAATTTAAATTTTTGTCAAAATTTGAAAATTTTTGAAATTTTTAGGTTTATTGTGGTTTCAATCTAATAAATGGCCATTCCTCCTGAAGTACAGGTCGTAGAAGAAACGTGATTTGGTTATATTTTTAGAAAGTTTTTTGTATGGTTTGAGGAACACTATGGTATCTTCGGCATTTTCTGTTAAATAGCTGTTAAACTTTTGGAGTAACAGTCCTTAATTTATTTTTGTGAAAAATTTTGAAATTTTTTTTAATTTAGGATTTTTGTGGTTCAAAACATTAAAGCCATTCCTCCTGAAAAAAAGGTCGTAGAAAAGTGATTTTTATATTTTTAGAAAAGGTTTTTGTTAGTTGGTGAGGAATACTATGCGTATCTTCGGATTATTTTTAATAGCTGTATACTTTTGGCGTAACTGGCGTAGCAGTCCTCAATTTAATTTTGTCAAATTTTGAAAATTTTAGGATTTTTGTGCATTTTTTTTGTTCAAACATATAAATGGCCATTCCTCTGAAATACAGGTCGTAGCAAAAGTGAATTTTTATATTTTTTAGAAAGGTTTTTGTTAGATGTGTGAGGAATACTATTGGTATCGGTCGGATTTTAATAGTGTATACTTTTGGTCCCTCACCCCGTGACCGTCGACAGTCCTCAATTTAATTAGTTCGTCAAAATTTTTTGAAATTTTAGGGGGATTTTTGTGGTTCCAACATATAAATGGGCCATTCCTCCTGAAATACAGGTCGTAGAAAGGTGATTTTATATTTTTAGAAAGGATTTAAGTTTGTCGTCCTTGTAGTGAGGATACTATGGTTATCTTCGGTATTTTTAATGTCAAAATTTTTTGATGAAATTTTTTGAAAAAATTTTAGGATTTTGTGGTTCAAAACATATAAATGCCCATTCCTCCTGAAATACAGCATGTCGTAGAAAAAGTGATTTTTATATTTTAGAAGAAAGGTTTTGTTCTTGAGGAATACTAGGGTATCTTGGGATTTTTAATAGCTGTTATTACGTTTTGAGACTTTTGGCCTAACAGTCCTCAATTTAATTTTTGTCCAAAATTTTTAAAATTTTAGGATTTTTTGTTGTTTAAAACATATAAATGGCCATCCTCCTGAATACAGGTCGTAGAAAAAGTTTATTTTTTATATTTAGAAAGGTTTGTGTGGAGAGGAACAAATTGGTCTCGTATCGTGAATAGCTCCTGTAATTACTTTATGGAAGGTTTAAGTATGTAGTAGACTCAGTCCTTCTGTACAATATTCTCAATTTATACGAATACTCCCCAAAACTTTATAGAAAATAGTCGAAAATATTTTTGTTGACAAATTAAATTGAGGACTGTTACTCCAAAAGGGTTTCAAACAAATAAAATGGGCTATTCTCCTGAAATTACAGGTCTAGAAAAGTTATACGAGCTTTAAAAATCCCGAGATTTTTTAATATTGATACTCACGTATAAAAGGGTTTTATTATTAAGATCACGATTACAAAAAATACCTTTAGTCTAAAAATAGTGATAAAATCATCTTTTCTCGGATTTTTTCAATGTGCTTATATCTATGGAAGATGTGTTTATGAAATTTTTAGGATTATGTGTTCTATTTTGTATATGATGAACCACAAGGTTTCAAACATATAACATGGCCATTCCTCCTGATACAGGTCGTAGAAAGGTGACTGGATATTTATAATTTTAGAAAGGGTTTTTGTTGACATTTAATCTAAAAAAGTTATGATACACACTTCTACTATTGGAGTCGAAGTAACAGATCCTCAATTTAATTTGGTCCAAAATTTGAAAATTTAGATTTTGAAAAAACCTAAATTTCAAATTTCAAAATTTTTGACCAAAATTGTAAATTGTAGGAATAGTTACCCAAAGGTGATTCACAGACTAATTAAATAATACCGTGAGCCATTGACTCTATCCTGTAAGAATACAGGTTTCTGCCTCACACTAGGAACACTCGCATTTTATTATTATTAAATTATAAATGAAAAATCAGAATTCGGATGAGAAATTGTTCTCCATAAAATCTCTTTTTAGAAATAGACTAATGTATCCCATGCTATTTTTAACTTGGTAAAGCGGTAACCCATTTTATTTGAACATGTTATTAAAAGTAATGGGGAGAATTATCGACATGTTCCCTAATGTGATTGATACCAAATATTAACTCCTTGGCAACTTGTCAACACTTTGTTTTCAAATTGAATGGAACACGTGCACATAGCCATGAAACAAAAACAAAAAAGTACCAAAGAGAACTTAAAAGGAAACATGACCTGAAAATCACCTTGCCTGACATTTGACTATCCAAACACAACACTGACTCTAAATCCTGTTGATTTTACCATATGCGGATTGTTATCTTACAAGTATATCGTTAAGAAAAGATCAAAAAAGTGCTTCTGATTTGGAAAATTCTTCTCCTTAAACAAAAATTTGATTCTATTTTTCTACATCAAGAAAATTGATTTAGCAGCATTCATAAAATCATGAACGATCATAAAAAAAAGAAAAGAAAAAAAAAACAAGTTTGCACCTCACGGACATTGACCTAGTCTAAAAGGGGAACTGCTCTAAGCTTCGAAAAAGCGATTAAGAGATTAAACTCAATGAAAGCATCCTACAAATATGTATAATATTATATATAATATATATTATATATATAATAATAGTATATACTATATATATAATATATACTATATTATATATATATATATATATATATATATATATATAAATAATAGATTATAATTAAATAATATATATATATTAATATATATATTATAGTATATATATATAATATATAGAATATATAATATATATAAAATATATATGACTATATATATATATACTATATATATATATATATATATATATATATAATAATTATATATATAGTACTATATATATATTATATATATATAAAATATATATATATATATATATATATATAATATAGTATATAAATATAATATTAATATATATATATATAACAAATATAAATATATATATAATATATATAGTATATATATAATATATATATATAGTATATATATAATAATATAATATATATAATATATAAATATATACATATTAACTAAATATATATATATATATAATATATATAATATTATATTAGATATATATATGATTATATATATAATATATAATATATATAATAAATATAATATATAAATATATATTATATATACATTTTGAAAGTGCTGAACTGTGCTTAAAGCCATTGATAAGTTATCAAAGAACTCAGATAATACGGTATGCGAAAATATTACTAAGGAGGAAAAATGGAGCAACTAAAAATCGCATAAGTACGGAGGAAAAGAAGGTTGCATTAACGTTTGAAGGAGATGAATGGGACTTACAGGGAATTAGGGAAGCATCTTCTGAAGGAATACAAAAGGTTAAGAGGAGATTAGAGGAGGGTAAGGTAATTTCCATAGGATAATACGAATTAGGGAATGCACTTTCGTGACTGATGAATGAGATGCGAAGACATAGTGTTTAGGTAACAAAACTCGAAACTCTGCATGAACCATGCAGAGATGGAAGGTGATTGTAAATGTTGTGGTCTTAAGGTGTAAGAAGAAATTAGTATTTTGGGGATGAGGTTATAAGGAGGAGGAAATAGGTAGATTGAGAAAGTTGAAGAATGGGTAAATCCACATTCATCAGATGAATTACTGTGAAATGGATCAAAGAAATGAGAAGCGAGATTGTATAACCTGAAATGTAAAGTGTGTAGCAAAGCGTTTATGAAGGTAAGTTCTAAGGATTGAAGAAGGAGATAAGGAGAGGCAGTTAAATGGGAACTGCAGGAATACATCACAGGGAAATAGTTTATTGAGTGATGCAGGGAAGATTCATGCTGATATATTAGTTGAAAGAGTTCGTCAAGTGACTGAGTTACTGATTATCGAAGAACAAGGTGCAATGAAAAGTGGGTTAGAGATTCTGTAGATCAAATTTTTATATTTAAACAAATGATTGAAAAAAAATGAGAGAAGAATAAATGTATTTAGATTTTATACTTGCAAACAGGCGTATGAAAGAATGAATAAGGAAATCTAGTTGTTATGTATATATGGTCTTGTGGTAGGCTTCTGAACGGAATCAAATGTATGCAAATCGATATCAAAGCGTGGATAAGAATAAATGGAGTTGAAAGTGGATGGTTTAATATTAAGGGTAGAGTGAGGCAGATGCGATAAACTATGACATAAATAATTTGTATATATATAGGATGGGTGATGAAGGAATTAAGAGGTAGAGGTGATAGAGGAAAGTGTTAGGACTGACGGAGAATGGAAATGATTGAAGGGTACCTTGCTTATTGTACGCTGATGATATTAATTGTATTAGTAGTCGAAGAAAAACTTGAGGGATTGAAGGGTGGTTTGCAGGTGTTGTAAAAGGGGGTTTTGAAAGTAAATGTAGATAAAGAGTAAGGTTATGGTGGTGGATGAAGAGAGTCCGAGTGTGAAATCATGTTAGATTGGGAGAACAATGACCAAGTATCTGAGTTTAAATATTTAGACTATTTGTTGGCATGAAAAGGAACGGATGATCAAAGTGTAGTAGGAGAGTTGTGAATGTAGAAATGTTCTGTGTGCAATACAATTTCCTTCGTGAATACAAAATGAGTCTAAGTCTGATGTCGCTAGGGTTTTACAAGAGGGTTTGTTGTAACCAATGCTCTCAATTCTTTTAATTTTTATGTTGAATAAAAGAAAAATCTATATATAAACGTATTCAGATAGACAATCTTAGAGGCGTGCTTAGGCTGATAAAATTATAAATAAGGAATGAACGCATTAATGAGTTGTGTGTGTGAAAAAAAGAGGAAATGAAATAAATGATAGTGTATTAAGATTGTTTGATCATATGGAAAAATGCATGATAGTTCGCGTTGGTTAAGCGGATTGTATAGTGGTGAGTGTGCCTGCGGAATCGACCGGCTGGCAGACCAAAGAAAAAGTGAATTGAGTCAGTAAAGAATTGTCTGAAGGAAAATGAGCGTGAGTTTTTGCAGAGCGAGAAGAATAAAGAATGGCGGGGTTTGGTAAAGGGGTATAGTTTTGTGCCTGGCCCAAGCGATGAACCCTACATATGCATTGACGACCTGAGACATACCTTTGATGGTTCCGTCATGGTCTTTGTAAAGCCTAGGCGATTTTTTTTACTGAAACGCAGCTTTCACTTAAGGGATAAGTGATATTAGGGAAGCTTCCTTTCGACTTACTCATTCCTCTGCTAACCTTTCTTTACTATGTATATGTTTTAGTAAGTCCAAACCTCACCCCCTAAAATCTGGCTGAAAGGAGGAATAATTATAATGACAATATTAATATTAAATTATATACTAAATATATTATATATTAATTAATTAATAATATTTAATATATTATATATTAATATATATATATATAATTTATATTACTATATATATATATTAATATAATTAGATAATAAATATAATATTATATATATATATATATAATATATTAATTATATAATATATATTCTATATAATTATATAATTATAATTTATTTGTGGTGTTAATGTAGTGTGTATTAGTTCTTATGTAGTTTGATAAGACAATAACCAAACCAAATTGATTATTTATGTGTGATTAGAGATTAACTCCAACAATAATGACCAGTCCTATGCCCAATATTCTATCGCTCTTACTCGTCATATTTTTACTAATAATACCCTTGCTAACGCAGTAAGAGGCTTCTCCTTCTATTCCCACTTCATGGACAATATACACAACACTTCCTAAATCATGAAATAATTTTGAAGTATATTCAAAAACAAAAAAACTTCCTTTATGAAATAGAGTCCAAGGAGAAGGGTCTTCGGCAAGTAGTGTATGCTCGTCTTGTATATGCGCGAGCTCTTCTCCATATCAGAGTAATTGGAAGAGTGTTATACCTTCTGCCGATGTTTTTTTATTCATCTCGATTATCAAGAGTAAATAACCTCTATTATTGGAGTGGCATTATCGCTGACATTAGTACTTCTCATCTATTGCGTAATCAACTCTTCTACGTTGCTCACATTTCCATCCTCTACCATTATTACTCCGCCTCAGTCTCATTCCATACAGCATCCTACCCTCCTTACATTAACATCGTGCAAATTTTCTACACACTATTGGAATCAAAACCTCATCTACCAAACCTTTCTTCACACACCTATAACACACGATCTATACATAATCTAATAAACATAATTTTGCGCTTAACGTTTTTCAAGTGTAGCAAAATATGCCGTTTTAAAAGTAGTGCTCTAAAGACACAGACAAGTTTCCCGTTATAAAGCCGATCTACTCTTGAATAAAATAATATCCTACTACTATAATATTAACGTGCAATTCATCTTTCCGTTCGAAGATAGTACCCAAAATCTTCATATACCTTATTATGTCTCTCCTCTAAATAAACTTCTCCATATTGAACATAATTCTATATAATCCATTTCTTGCTCGTCTTCTGAAGATGTTACTATTATAGAATCTGTATTAAGTGATGCCAAAAAACTTAATTAGATTTCTGCATTTTCTAAATAGAAGAATTCAAAATATAAGTTAGGACTATCGTCTTCTGACTCAATTGCAGAAACTTCTTCTCACAACCTACTATTACCTTCTCCTCCAGATAAAAATGCATAACAGATTAGGCCCTTTCACTAATTTCCACATCAAACTTTTCTATTCTTCTCAGAAAATAACTCTAACATCTTATTTCCATCACTTCGAAACTCTCAAAGTCTACACAGTGACTACTCCATTTTCTACTTATCCGTCCTTCTATTTACTTGATGGGTATCTCGACACATCCACTCTTCTGACTCCTCCAGTCACATCCACCCCTAGCTCTTTCTCAGGTGTATATCCATACAGATTATACTTAAACTATCCTCTAAACATTGCACACCCTACATCTTATTCTATTTGCCTTTCCTTCATCAACCAGCCAACTTAGAATAAAGCCTAGATTATGACTTCTACACTCTTTCATGAAGCTTTTAACTACACGTTCGATACACAGTCCTGAAGAACGCTGCACAGATCACTATGACTAGTCTATTTTCCAATTTCTAGAAACTCTAGACTGGCTAAAACTATAATTTCAGTATAACTTCGGTACGTGAAGCCATTCATTATTGTCCCCTTTTATTCTAATGTGTGATTCCGTACGTCTTCTGTACCAGGATTAAAATACATTTCACAACACACATACACACACTACAAGATAAACATTCATATATCAACAAAAACACATAAAATAATCACCAACTACTTATGTATATCGCCAGTATACGGACCTAATACCCAAGGTATAGACTAAGGAATTATAGAGTATCATAGATAATATTTGTACTTTTCCGTTAATCTAATATAATGTTACTTATTTATTTAGAATTTCTCAATAAATTTAAGTAAAATAATTCCATTAATAACTGTTACTTCTATCGTAGAACAAAACAAAGTGATAATCACTATAACGCTAAAACCTAAACTTAACCATATAACTTTAAACCTAATACATTAACCAAACCTTACCCTAAAATCTATAAACTCTTCTTAATGGAAGCACTTATTACTCTATTTGTAAAAGGAAATATTTTATTAGATTGTTAATAGTGTTATACTTATCGACCAATAGTCATTTATCTTATCTAGGGTATGAAGAAAAATTACAAATACTGAAAATAAACTAAAATTTGAAAGTTTTTCCCCCTTTCCTTATTAACCCGATAATTTGTATCCTCTGTTTATTGACGTAATCCTAGATAATCCTTAAGGTCTAGTTTATCACTCCAAAACATGACTTGATAAAATATCTTTGGACACAAGACACGTACTCACAGTAGTGGATATAGTAATATGATTACTTGAACAATAAAAGTCAAGATTCAGAAAGGGCCTCAACAATAAAAATAATATACTAATATTCCAGTAGAATAAGAGATATAGATATAGTTATATAGTTTAATGGTATCTCTGAACTTATAGTTATTGGTTATATTTAGTTATTATAGTTAAGGTAGGATATATAGGTTTTAGGTTATTAGATATAGGTTAGTTGGTTAGGTATAGGTTAGGTAGTATATATAGTTTATGTTATGGATTCTATATTGAAGAACTTAAAATATATCACTAGATATTTTTTTTCAACAATATAGTACGTAACATTTTCGAGTCAGCCTCATTTATCCATGTACAACCATTTGAGTAATACCTGCTTCAACATAATTTCAGGAATTAGTCCACATGATCATGAACACAGATCTTTGAAATTTTCAAAATTCTTTTTCGATAAATATCTCTAAGTCGATTTTCATTTCTGTAACTGCTTCAGTTATGCTAAAAGGCAATTCTTGAGATATATAACCCACTTAATATATATCCATTATACAATCTATCAATGTTGTTTATTCAATAAGGAATGCTTAGTTATGTACCCTTAATCTACTATATATTCTCGCTATTCATACCTATATATCACCAATTCTGACTTACTAACATTATTACATTGAAGGATAAAATTTTTTTTATTTTTATTTAATAGACTATTTATTTATATATATTCACCCCTTATTTACCTTAAAAATTACTCAAGATTTGCCAAGAAGAGAGATATTAGATAACTCACTATAAATATACTATTAACTTTCAATCCAATTATTCATCAAATTAAATAAACAAGAGATAGATGTATTCCGATCTACTTAAAATCATGATTTTCGATACAATTTTTGATTTATATTTCATAATTGAAGTTTTAGTTATTATTAATGTATTTTCTTATATGAACAAAATATCTTTATATTATTAAAAATACATTTTCGATAGCTAGTGAAAACTTATAACAATACAAAGATATGTACGAGTGACATTACTATACTATAGCAGATCTAAAAGAAAACCCAAAGTAATGCCATAATTCACTAGCCACACTACTGAAATAATTTACAACTAAAAACTTCATATTTTATTACCACCCATTAAATAGATTTTATATTTTATATTTTATCGAATAAAGAAGTTCAATCAGCTTATATAAACAGAAAATTATAGCTTTCTTTGTATTTCGGATATAAATACTTCCCCAAACATAGAATTAATTAGCCATTTAAATTCATTAAAGTTTTCATGTCTTTCAAAATCTGTATCCTAGAGTGTGTTCCTTTGCACCGACAAACCTACGCCCGAATCTTCTCAATTTTCATATGCGATATGATACACACACACACACACTCAAACAAACTAACAAATATTCATATTTAAATATATATACATTAAAATATATGATATTTCAATTAACTCCATAAACTAATAAATAATAATCTAATATATAATATAAATATTATATAATATATATATATTATTACTATATAGTAATATATAAAATATATATATTATATTAAATATATATATATAATATATTATGATATAATAATATATATTATATATATATTTATATAATATTACATATATATATAATATATAATAATATATTTAATATCGCTTCCACTCTCCATTATAGAGATGTGAAACTGACTTTATTAATGTTAATCTTTCCACTAAAATTTGATTATATAAGGATTTAACCTTATTACATAAGAATCTCAGTACCTCATTACCTATACGAAATTCATGGTAACATTCCATATTGTTATTATCTGAAGTTTCCTTTGACTCATATTTGCCTTTATTAGTTTTTTACACACTAAATTTTTAATTGGGATCTAGGTATAACATAGCTATCGGCATGTTCCTTGATATATTTTTTAATTTTTACGGTTGGTGGCTTATGTACTTACTTATAGATATAAATTGGTGAATTCATTATCTTCACTGCAACTTACACTAAGCTCATAATGTATTAAATATGGCGATGATAAAAATAAGCCATGGGTGTTTATAATAATAATAAAACTATTTGCTTTTCATAATAAAATACTAAAACAATAATTCTTTACTAAAACGTATTTTTAAAACTTTGAAAAGATTAAAAAATCTTAGCTTCTATATTTTTTTATATTTTGTGATTATAATAAAATGAATATTATTACCACACCTTTTAAGGATCCACACAAACATAATGCTCAGCTACTGGAAACTGTTAATATACACCATGTCTACACACTATATTTATCTGAAAGAAAATTCCTTAGTGAAGACATATTATTCTTTCTTCTGAGATTCTTTAAATTTCAAAGACAAATTTGCTTGTATACTTATCTCTGTGAATTTATATATATACTTCCAAAATTATTCAAAAATTTAGTTCCTCTACTCAATATATAACTAGTTTAAAAGTTTCATTTAAAAGTAAAAAAAATAAAAACTTAATTTGTCAAGGCAACCTCATGGGTGGCTCTGATATTTATCGATACCGCATCAAAAATCTAGAATTACACTCACAATGTAGTAAGTTTATGACGATAACCTAACAAAGACAATAAATATAATATTTAATTAATATCATTATCACTCATAAGAATTGAATAAATTGAAATTCGTCACCAAATATAAGGCAATGAAATACGAGCAAAACATATGTTGAAAAACTGTTCATTCACTTTGAAACTTCTCCTATACAAAGCGCACGACAGATGACAAAAATTGTAAATAGACACACTAAGAAACCCGCTAGATGAAAATTACGATGCATATATTCCTGTCCACTACCTATACTGATCTCACACCCTATATCATCAAAGAGTTTATATAAACATTTTTAGATATATCCTAGTGAAATTATCTATATGTTATGTAAATCATCTGCAGGATCCAAGAATTATGGCACCAAACTGATACCAACATATTCTGCCATAAATTTTTTAAAACATGTTAATTATCTTTTCACACTTTATTATCTTGTTTATTAACATCAATGAGAGAAATTAGTTCTCATAATGTAAATTAATGCAAAACAAATATTTAATTATATTATATATATATAATATAAATAATTAATTAATATAATATAATTTAATATTTAATATAATATATTTATATTAATTATATAATATTATATTTATTATATTATATATAATATATATATATATTAAATTAAATTATATATTTATATTATTATAATTAATATATAACTTTTATTATACTATATAATAATATATATATCTAATGAAATAAAACATTTTAATAATAAAATATATTATAATATTACTATTCTATACCTTAACCCAACACAATTTCAGCCATGAAACAATTGTCTCTTAATATTCTAAATGTCATATCAGCTATATTCATCTCACAGACTTACGACAAATATGGAGTAGAGGAATATTCAACTATCACAATACATGCTAAATAAAAGATCTAATAATAACAATATAATTTTTTTAGATATATATATGTATACAGTATTTTAATCTGATTGTATGATTTTAATACTAATTAATTTTGTTACGGCGTCTGTAAAACTCATGAGATTCTAAATTCCATACACTCATTAAAATTACCCAAACTGTAATAAATGTATCTACTTATAAATTATATATCATAAACCTGTATTTATTTCAATATGATATTTTAACAGTTTCCACTATATTATAAATGAAATTAATATTCTTCAAGTATAGCATAATAGTATTATATCATATAAATATAAATCTCTAGTAGCTTATGACTTAAGTATAATAACTTTATTTGGATATTACTATTACTATTTATCTACCATTAGAAACATTTTGATAACCTACTGTACCCACAGTTCTGAGATATAATATTGTTCTTATTACATACTTATATAATTAACTAATATATTTTTGAATTCTCAACTTATATTATTAAGTATATCTCGTACATAATATCTACATTATAATACAAGTTATATCGGAGTGAAATCATCATGGTTTAGATAGTAAGTAAGTATTATATTGACAGAATAAAATATATTAATACTTCTTTGATTGGATCTGCATCACTACAATTTTAAATAACTAATTACCATAATAAAATTTATCTTGTATGCACTATAAACTACCGAACATTATATGCTATATAATGGAATGACCCATATTATTTAACATATTACAAGTGTAATGTTCCAATACTCTATACTGAATTATAGATACAATTATATATATATAATATATCGATATATCGAAGCTAAAAAAAATAAGTATTAATATATATAATGATACTTATATAATTCTAGTTAGTACCTAAAATAAATATATTTTATTGATTAGTTAATTGTTGAGTTCATACGTATTATATATATATAATTCTACTAAAGATAAATAGATAATAATATAAGTTCAATCGTTTTTATCTCACTCCACTCACCTCAGGAGAAATATAATTACTTGTGACACTAATAATAATATAGTAAATGAAGAACAGAAAGGATGCATCTTATAAATAGAATCCACATACAAAATAGAAATAATATATATAATGATATTTCCTAATTGTAATTGCTGTTTTGTAGATTGTGGTGTAGTTTTGTGCTTATCATTATTGTGAAGGACTGTTTAATTCAAATAAGCTTGATTTATATATAATTTTACTCCTAGATACACATTTTTGTCATATCCTTATTTATGTAGTTTTTTGTATATCCTAGGAAATATTATGATTTTTATACTATTATTTGTCTCATTAATTAATGTGCCATATATCTTTTGGTCTGTATTATCAAATTTTATAATGATATATATATTATATAATATATTATAATATTATTAATATATATTAAATCATATATAATATAATATATATATAATAAATAACATATATAGCTAATAATATAATTATATATTATATATATATATATTATATATATTAATATATATAATATTATATTATTAATTATATATATATTATATATAATAATGTATAATATTATATTATATATACTTATATATATATATATTAATATATATTAATTAATATATATTATATGATATATAAATATTATATAAATATAATATATATAAATAATATATATTTATATATATAATATAATATATATAATATTATATATATATATATCTATTATATTAATATATATAATATATATAATATATATATATAATATACATAATACTAGATGCATTTTTTTACTTTATGATTTTACATACTTACATCTACATATACATACATACATACAACAACTACATACATAATACTACAGAATACATAATAGTAATAATACATACTACATATACATTAGTAATTAACAACACACAAAACTGTGCATTTAATTGTTGAATGTTTAGAATTGACATATTTTAAATATAAAGATAAAAGGAAATTAAAATCCCTACAGAGAAGTGAATGTATCTCTTGCATAAAGTGGACAAAGAGTTGTATCACTTAGTGTTACAAAGTTGGAGTTTGTTCTCCCAAAATATCATATATGACAACTATAGCGATATAATATCCGATATAAATATTTTATAACTACCTTACTAATTATGTCGTCCTATAAATGCTGTATAGTCAACCAAAGTTTTGTAAATATAAAATTAAATCATATTAACAAGAATTTTAATAATATTCTAAAATTAATTATTGTCCTATTATTATTAATATTTTAAATTTGCTAATTATTGTTATATATCTAATTAGTCTATTGTAAATAACACGAGGTCGTACAATAAATATAAGTGCATAATCCCAATGATAGATGTAATATAACACTTAAACAGCAAAAACACTCAGTTCTTAGTATATATATCCTTTAGTTTTTCAACTTAAACGAATCATTAACTACCTATTTAATTTAGAATATAAGAATAGAAAAAAAACAAACATAAATCCAATATATTTCAATTAATATATTAATAATTATATATATTATATAATAATTATATATATATATTATATTATATAATATTATTAAATATATATATTATAATATATTATATTAATATTATATATAATATAGTTATATAAATATATATATAATATATATATAATATATATATCTTTAAGAAATATAAAATATATAATTATTTTAATATGAGATAAACTCAAGAAACTCTTATATTAAAATAATAATATTAAGAATACATAATAGTATGAATATACAAATTATAAATAAACATTATTTATACTATTTTAAATACTATACGAATAAATGAATGTAAATAATGTTTTTAAAATAATTAAACTAGATAATAAAAATATCTAATAATAAAACTATTTTAATATATATTTAATAATATATATATAATATATATATATATATATACTATTATAATACTATATATATATATATCTAATATATATATATATATAATATATAATATTATAGTATATATATAATTATATATATATATAATATATAATTTAATATATATATTAATATATATACTATATATTAAATAATATATTATTATATAAGTATATTATAAATATATACATGCTGCCTCACGCCAATCATCTTATAGTATAATAGAAGTGCTATAGCGCCTACGGAATAATAGGTGCCTCACCTTGATCAGGGACCATCCAGAAGTCCTCCATAGTGTTCTTGATAACGATGTGTCGAAAATATATCATAAGTGCCAAATGAGTGAAGATCCATTCACAAAATCCGAATATCTAATATAACTAAGCAAAGCATATTAATGTGACTCATATGGATTGAATAATATGTATCATAGAGAATATATATTTAAAAGTTAAATATGGTTAAAGTATCTAATCCATTATTGTACTATATCTATTTATAATATTATTAATATTTATTGGAATAGAGGTTGTGACACAAATATGACACAGAGATTCGCAAATTATTTACAATTATTAGTTAGAATGCTATTAGAAGTTTTTCCTAAGACCTTCTAACGAATGTCTTGTTTGAAAATTTATATAATTTTCTGTAAGTATGTCGTGCTGCTGAAAGAAAATAGGTCGTGTAGTCCTGAGTTTAATATATGTGAGTGACTATTTGACGTGACTCCATCATATAAATATAGATGTGATAGTGTAGGAAAGATTGGAACTAAATGTGCAGATGGTATCCAAAAAAAAGTGACTCAAGATGCCTTGTGATTTTTTTTTTGCTTAACTCGCGCGTGTATTCTATAAGAGGTGTCATAATGTGATAAATCGAATTGAGAGTAATCTGACGATTACAATAATATTTACTACACATATTTGTGACTACGTCTCTATTCAGATAAAAATCTAAAAGTATTTCTATCTTGAGTAAGAAATAATATATTTTCTAATGTCAGTGAGAAGTAATCTTTATCTTCATAGAGTTAGATCGACACTGTGTCAGTCTCAAAGGATATTATATATTTAGTAGTTTTTGTATAGTTGTACTTTCACACAGAAGAATCCTTACTACAAACTTATCCTAGGGACACAAATAACTAGTAAGTGATTTAATTGGGACTGGAACCGCGTGTCTTCTCATAATAACACAAACGCTTAATTCATAACGGATAGTCATAAGGGTGTAATCTTGTATCTGGATTATTTATATTCTATACTGTCATATGTTTTATATAAAAATAAAAGTATTCTGGTTACCTTATGCATAGTCAATATATATATAATTAATATAATTAATAGTTATAATATATATATATATATATATATATATATATATATAATAGTATATAATATTCCCAGGTGAGAGGTTATGAATCCATTATAATATACTAACATGATAATATAAAACCAAAGAAGTATTTACGTACCCACTCACACGATATAGTGCTAAGGAAATCTACCAAGGAATTATGAATGCTATAGTACATCGGTTATCTACCGGAGATTTGAAATACAATTGACTATATAATAATGTCTTGATATATATATAATATATAGTATTTTTATACGGAGTAACTGCATAATATTGTGTGGATGAATATAAATGCATGCTCGCATTACAAATATGTATACATATAATTATGTACAGTAGTGGTTTGAACCTAACCCTATAGATGTTATAACACGAGTTTTACCTCCAATATACATACGTAGTAGGTCATGGGGATGATAGTCTTCTGTATACGTGAGATAACTAGAATGTATATATGGTATATATTCATAAATATCCTATATTAGTAGATTATCTTATTTAAGTCATATATCGTAGACTGGGAAAGTAAAACTCTTGGATTTTTAACATATCATTAGGGTAAGTATCTACCAACCGGAACATAATGTTTATGTACTATAATTTAGTAATGCAAAGCATGTACATTATTTCAACATTATATATATAATTATATATTATATATATTAATATAATATAGTATAATATAATAATATATATCTATATATTATAAATATATATTTAATATATATAATATACTATATATTATATAAATATATAATATATATATTATAGATAAATAACTATTGATAGGCATAGTAACACCTATCTAGGAGGGAGAATGACGTCTTGAAAACGCTGAGCAGGACCTAGCAAGCCCACATGACAATAATAGCTCATTCTTCCCACTACGACCTTCGCTTTGTATTTGACGAGTTTTCTATTACACTCTGTATAATCACGTTTTAAGATAATATGTGGATGTATATGTAATAAGATATATATAAAACAATATATTTATTATCTAATCCTGAAGATAATAATAATATATAAATATATAACACGTAACTAACTTCCATAAATAAGTTAAGACTTTCTCTACGTTGGTTTTCTCATCTCTACTCATCTTTAAGTAACTTTACATCTTGAAGTTTACAATTTCGGCGAATATATTATATATATATAATAAATATATTAATAATATATATTAATATATATTAATAAATAGTATATATATATATATATATTAATATATTAGTAATATATAATAATATATATAAATATAAATTAAATATATATATTAAATTATAAATAATATAACCAATTATATATATATTAATATTTGTATATATATATATTGTTAATTTTAACAGTTTTATATTAGTACTTATATAATTATCTCTTCTCGCATCTCTCGTT
>JABUQX010090353.1:0-21505 GCA_015478945.1 Trachelipus rathkii | reverse complement strand
ACACGATTTTCTCTCACTCTCTCTCTCTCTCTCGTACTCTATCTCTCTCTCTCTCTTCTCATTCATCTCTCTCTCTGTGTCTTCTCTTCTACACACCACTGACAGTGCAACATAATACTCTCCCATAATCACTATCCATCCTCATACCTGGAGCTATGAGATGGTATCCATTTATAAAGTTAATAACTTATATTTATATCAATTTAAAACACGCAGTTCTTTTTAACCGAGTATTGAATTGTGAGGAACACATAAAAATATACAAGAACCCATATAAAGAGACCAACAAACAGAAGAGAAGAGAGATAATATATATAAATATAAAGAAAAAAGATCTACATTCCATTGGACAGAACCACAGCACACATCCTACAACCAGTGGCTTCTTAACATCCAGTTTATCAGCTCGATGTGTGTACAGCTTACATCGACAAAAGCACTCAAAAATGAACTTCTACATAAAACGTCGGTCAAAGTAGATGGTAGCATAAATCCTTAATCAAATTTGTATCTTAGTACGTAAGAGAGGATGGAAACAGGATTCTCAAATCAAAGGCATACAATAGTCAACTTCTTCCCACATCCGGTCCTATGCTTCACCGTTAGATTTATCAATAGCCATTTCTATTTCACTCACGCTCTTCTTCTCTGTCAGCGTGAGGCAAATATTTCAGACGTTGCTAGAGCGTCAATTTTAGAAAGTAGTATCCGTCAAGTAGTAGTAAGTAAGATAAGTCACTGAGTAGCTAGATAAAGTGGAGTGAGTAGAGTAGTAGTAGTAGTAGTAAGTAGTAGTTAGTACTGCACTAAGTGTAAGTAGGTGAGTAAATCCATACGTAGAAAGTAGGTGTAGATAGTGAGTAAGAATCATGTTTGAGTTAAGTAAGTAAATGAGTAATTTCTTAGTTGTCTGAATAGTAAGTTTTAGTAGTTGCTGTAGTAAGTAGTAGTAGTAGTAGCTAAGTATATACAGTTTATAGCACTCTTAGATCCTTTTCCTAGTAGTAGTAGTAGTAGTCAGTAGTAGTAGTAGTAGTAAATAGTATAATAGTAAATAGTAGTAGTAGTAGTTGTGTGGTGCAGTAGTAAAGTAAGGATAGCAGACACAATCACGATTTATTCATATAATGTTATTAAGAAAGAGAGATATATAAGTAATTAATAATAATAATAATAATAATAATAATAATTTAATAATAATAATAATTAATAACTATAATAATAATCATAATATATAATAATAAAAAAATAATATAATTTAGATAATAATAATAATAATAAATAATAATAATTAATAATATAATAATAATAATAAATAATAAAAATTGGATGCATTCAAAAAGTAAACAGTTAAAAATAATAAAAATATAAACAGTGGTTTGGTCGAAGATATAATAATAATATAATAAATAATAATATATAATAATAATAATAATAATAATTAATAATTAATAATAAATAATAAATATAATAATAATGAATAATAATAATATAATTAATAAATAATTAATAATAATAAAATAATAATAATAAGTTGTATAGATAGTAGTATATATGCAGCCTCACATTGTTAGTAGTAAGTAATAGAGAAGTTTGTTAATAGTTTTTGTAAGTGTTGATGTAACGTAGTAGTGTAGTAAGTTAGTGGTAGTTTAAAGTTAGTACGTAGCGTAAGTAGTTTAGTATGTACGCTCTAGATAAATAGTAATAGTTAGATAATAACTGTAGTTTGTAGTAGTTACGAAAGTAGTAAGACAGCAACCTCAATGTCTGTATAATTATACTATAAATATATATAATACTAGCTATAATATTAATAATATATATGTATATAGTCAAGCGGCTATATACATACTATATATATATAATAATAATTATAAATATAATTAGAATAATTATTAAAGTTAGTAATAATTTTTTTCGAGATTTATTCAACGTACCCTGTTGTATCTGATCTCTATTTCATTCTAGAGGATAGAGTCCTTATAATCGACGTTTGTAATCCGAAAGTAATCCCTTAATGACCTCTTGAGACTGTTTCACCTCCAGTTCCGGAAAAGTGTCTTACTGACAGTTGTATTCCATATTTTCATATTATAGCATACTTCTATATAATACCGCACCCTACTATACTCAGATTTCGTACCTCTATTTCTAGATAGCTACTAATTATACTCTATAGATATTCATTATTTAGGGTGTTGATAATATATATATACTATTATATATAGTTATAGAACCTATAAATATTATGCAACAATTAGATTTATTTAAGAAAATTTTCTTAATATAACGCGGATAGAGCGTCTTCTTCCAGCATCTATAGGCCTAGGCCACTGAGCAATTGTGGCCTGAGACCACTGTGGAAGGTCGCGCACAAAAGGGAGAGGAGATGTTCAGATCATGCCCAGCCTTCTCACCTAATTTGTTGTTTTTGACGTTGTGTCCGCTGTGTATCACGTGAGATAGGGGTAAAACAGAGGAGGGGGATATGGAAACATCGCGCTACTTCGTGTCGAGTGATGATCTAATAGCTGATATATGCACAAGGCCATAGAGCACAGTGGCTCCGAGGTGCGTGTGCTGGGACGGCGGAGCGGTGCGTAGTAAAAGCGCGACAAGAGGCACCACAGGCCTATACCTGTGACGGTTGCGCTGTTGAGATGAGAGTTTGCGGTGAGAGGACAGGAAGAAGAAGAGGGGGTGAGGGACGAGTCAGTCGGCAACTCAATGCACAAGTGACGACAACGGGGTGGGTCACAGCAGTGTTCAGTCGTTTCTGGCGTTTGTGTGTGTGTTCATTGTGTGTGTTTTTGTTTGTTTACTTGGATTGGTGTTGTATAATCCGTAAACTAATCACAATTACGGGTTGAGCGGTTCGAATATTAAGGTATCTTCGTCATGAACTGAAAGAATAGAGTCGCGTGAGGAGGATGTATTGTATTATGTTGTGTACTTATATATCTTACCTGTAATCTTATGTGTATCTACATTATGTATTTATATATAGATCGGTGATTGAAGATCTGCAAAATCGGTATTAGATGTATATTGTAAATGAAACAGACTTCTACGTCCTTCATCTGATTTGCGTGCATGAACGTAACGCCTCGTGCGTGTGCGCAGCCGAAGGGGCACAACATGTTGCGTATTTCTTATAAAATGACGTATTTTCATGTGCGTATCTAACTTTCTATCTCGTACTTAACAATCTACTACTTATATATGATAGTTTATATTATTATATATTATATAAATATGTATATATTTATACATCATGATATAATATAACGTGAATATATGTATATTATATATATATTATAATATATATAATATTGGGTGAATGTTGTTTAAGTAGGGTAAAATCACATTGATTGTTAACCTGTCTATTGGAACTGATAGTGGTTTGTAAGTTTTGTTGTATAAATCACATAGGAACAAACTAAAGTATCAAGAGGCAAGTTTCATGCGCTGCAGATGTCTCCAACAATTCTCATGTCATTGTCTCCTTATAAAATAAGGCGTGGTGTAACCCGCAACAATTGCCAATTGCCATTTGTACTTTTTATGATCATGTAATGCATTGAAGGAGGAAAAATATTTTTCAGGTATTTAATAAAGAAATCCAATTTGCCAGTTGTCTGGGTGCAGCATCAGCAACATCTCCCGAAAGGCTCTCACAGTAGTGCATGACTTCATCATATATACGGTACCGTATGTGTACAGCGCATTTGAATTCCATAATTTAGATTATTCTTATGAATGTCCTGATCCATATAGTCATTCATGCTCTTCATCGTTGAAAATCGGCTGCTAGTTATTTTTGGATAATAGTCCTGGTGGTTGTTACAAGTAATGCTAATTTAATGAGTCAATTCTACTGCATTGGATCCCATTAACTGAAAAATTGGTATCAATGAGCTCTTTCATATATGGTCCTTAGTAGTCTCTTGGCGGCCGAGAGCTTCCTCTTTCCCTCAGTCACGTAAGTTGTTTCACATGGCATTGTCAAATATTGCTTTTCCAGGCTCTTGACTGAATTAGATGAGATATGATATTACGGAAGACACCTCTTTGTGTTAACTTGTTTCAAACGTTCTGATTTGTGTTGTACATTCGAATATCCTTCTTCTTTTCTTTTCCTATCACATATAGATGCACAAATATTCTAATTGTATCAAAATTAGATTTGAGATTACATTTCTCTCTTGATTGAAAAATGTAGCTTTCACAATATTGTTTCAATTACCCGGGTCGAGGAGGGGGGTATATTGTGGGGCGTTCTTCGGTGCTAACGGCTTGTTCTGGTGGGTGTGGCGAGGCGTGAGGGTCGCGATCGCGTCGGGATTATGGTGGGACTGAGTTAGTGCGGGAGGGGTAGGTGTACGTCGAGATTATGTCCTTAAGTTGGGGTTATGCGCCAAGCTTGATATGATAGTGGCAGTAGGCTGTGGTAACTTTACTAACGGACTAAACTAATGGCTCATTAATGATGTACTGTTGTCTTGGTGTTAAGCCGTAAACACTTAATGGGAATAATATCTATTAACCTCAACATCTTTTTTAAAAATCCTACTACCCCAGTAGCAGGGGTATTTCGTGTATCCACTTTGTTGTTTTTCCTAAGAGAAGTTCCTCATTTCCAAATCAATACAGATTAACCAAGAATTTCCACTCTATTATCACTTTTCCATTATCTACCCACCTATGTTTCCATATTCCTCTTTAAAGATACTGAGTGGCCTTCAGAAATTGATCCAGATTTTTTCTCATTGTGTAGTAAAATACATTTCAAATTTTCTTTAGAGCTATATCCATTCTTGAGAACATATATTGTTAATTCAATTTTTGCAAGTTCTGCACATTCATTACAATAAACAATGTTCCACAACCGTGACTTGAAGAACGTTTGGCGTTAGTCTTTTCGCCACGTCTGCTGCGGAAAAACGAACTCTAGTACCACTGATGTATAAGCGCACGAGCTTTTCTTTGAGCCTTGAAACTTATCAGACAGCTCGAAATTTTTTTAGCCACCAACAAGTTTCGAAGTTAAATCGTTTAAACTCCTCACTGACGGAAGCAATTGTAAAGGGGTTGCCACCTAAGAACGATTCAGAGTGGAAGAAATTCAGTACAGCCGATTGTTACATCTGTCCCCTGAGGAAATTATACGTGGATGATGATGAGGTCCTATCATCAATATCTGTGAGTTCAATAATTATTGGAGTATTGATCATGTCATCTGAATGAGGGGACCATGTTTAATGGCGGAATCCAAGATTGTGGTATTTTATAAAAGGGTTTGATTTTTTTAACTGCAGAGTCCTTAATTATTACACGACCGCAAAGTAGATATAATTATCACCGTATGGTTCCTGGTTGAATCCTCCAAATTAATTTGAAACACCACAAATTGATCATTCTTCTCCTTCAAAACTAATGCCCTCATATCATCTCTATAAATTACTATGCAACCTTATGTGGAGCGTCCAACCTTTGTCTGAAGGAGTCGGTGCCAGAGATGGAATCGACCGACTCAAGTGCAGAGTTGTATTAGGGTTGGAGAAGTAGACGTAATTGCAATATTGCAATTAGTAGAAAATATTAGTAGGTAAGTGTCTGTTTAGTAGGTAGTAGTATAGTAGTAGCAAGTTGTAGGTAGTTAGTAGTTGGTACAAATATAGACTTTTATTATCATTATTAACCGGTTTAAAGGGGAAGTAAGGTGAGTCTCTGAGCGTCTGGGTAAGATACCATGATAACGGGGGACCGACCCCTTGGAAGTGGTTTACCTTGAAAATTAAATGAAGTCCTCGCTAAAATTTTGTTTAAGTTTCCTTTTTTTTTATTTTATTAAGATATATTCTTTAAAATATTCAGAAATGAAACTTAGGTTTTTACTAAATCCTGTATTTTTTTTAGTAAAGAAAAAGAGCAACTTTTATTTACCGCCCAAGGCAGATATAAATGCCTTAAGGCAGAGCATCGCAATATTCCCGCAATAGACCTCCTTTCCCACCACGCATGCGTACCTGCGCTATGCACTTGCAACATTACGAATTGATAAAGTTACATATTTTTTACTTTATTATTTGTATAAACTACACAGCAACAACAAAAATTTCTGTATGAACATAACAAAATTTACGAAAAATATTAAAAGTTTTACTAGATTAAAGATATTTACTTAAACATATCTATTAATTCATAACCCCCTAGTCAATAGATCAAGCTCCTATGCCGCCATCCACATACCCTTCACCCCGCCCCCTAGCATCTGTGATTCTTTGATTAAAAGATTAAGATCCATGATCAATTTTTTTAAAATCACTGATAAAAACTCAGTTAAAATGTTTCTTATATATATAGTATATATATATATATAGTATATATATACATATAGTATATATATAATAATATAGTATATGTATATATATATATATATATATATATTATTTATTTATTATAGTATTATATTATATATATATATATATGTAATATATCAGATAATGAGGCGTATTTCTTTTTGTAAGAAGAGCTCAGCTGGGCATGAGCAGGTTGACGGTTTCGTAGCATGGCGCCATAAGTGTCCTCCTGCCAGCATGAGAATAAACTCAGTCGAATGGTTATCTAAAAATCAGATTCGGAGAAATGCCTCAATCGTATGTTAGGTGGAAGATACTGTTCATTCGCTCTTCTGTGGGTTGCTGCCTGTTTGATCTCACTATCGACTTGTACGTTCCGGGGGACATCCTTATGAGAATGATCCCCAAAAGAATGTAATATTTTCCTTTTTCACATGCAACGAGTAGATGAACTTATGGATTGCAAAAATCAAAGGGCTTTTTGTTGATCGGTCAAACAACGCCTGGAGCGTGCTTCTGGATTATTACATCAAAATTACCTTCTGCTGTGATATTGATTATTCTGCTTACTGCCATAGTCGCTGCTATCAGTTCGGCAAGGAATACAGATGAATAATTTGATACAGCGAGGTTTAGAAATATAGTCGATACTCCCACTCCATCAGTTTTGGAATTAACAATGGAGACGGTGTAGAGTTTGTATAGACTTCCTAATGGGATATAAAGATGTCCCTCAACTTCGTCGGGTGTACATTAGCTTTTGTTAATTATTACATTCCAAAGAATACAACCAGCAGGTAGCGAATAAACCCACTTGCATAGGTTGAATGCATAAGGCATGACTGCTTGCTGAGGTAAGTCGAGGGAAGTGAATAGTGAAGCTACATCTCCAGCAAAAGGCCAATAAGAAGGATTGTGGCAGATATCCTCTATTAGAGAAAGCAAAGTTAATGTAGCAGGACAGAAATAAGAAGGAATAAGGAGCACATGAGCTGTCTATTCCGCATGGACAGGAGTATCACCCCAATCTCCACTTCCATACTTTCCCTCGGAGAAGATCAAAATTCTTCTGTTGCCATTCTAAGATACTAGTTCTGAATAGGATCAGAAAAAAGTAGGTAAGACTTGAAGGACTGCCCATGGATGGCACAACCATAGTTCAGTTTAGCTCGTACTATCATGATGTAAAGGTGGAACATGATCTCTCTGTTTCAACCCAAGTCTTAAGAGTGAGGTGCCGTAAGAGAGCCAAAGAACGGCGGCAGCTGTCTTTGAGATGATTAATGCGAGGGAGGTACGTAAGACACTCATCTGACAAAAGAACCAAGAATCTTATCGTCGACTCTATATGGATGGGGGAATCACATAGGGATAATATAGGAAGAAATTGTATTCGACATCCTCGTCGGCGTTTTTTTCCCTGAAGAACATGACTTTTGTTTTGGATGTGGTGAATATGAAATCACGCTCAGCACACCGGGACGAAAGCCTGTCGATGGCTAGATGAAATTGATGCACCATACAAGGGAGATTTGCTCCAATGACGTACAGTGCAAAATCATCAATATAGATGGATTAGCAGGTCGAGATCAGACTGGCATCAACTACTCCATTAAAGTCTATGACGAAAATCGATCAATTGCTGTATGCATTTATGCGGACTAGGCATCAGAAGTTGAGGCATCAATTGAGGCATCAATTGAGGCATTCAAAATATCGAGAATCCTGTGGCTATTCTCCCCAATTGTGTAGAAGTGTTGTACGTGTGGAGGTATTAGTAGTAAGTGTATCTGTGTGTGGGTGCGAGTGTAAGTGTATATGGTTCAATGTAAGTGTCATAGTGGTGTCTATAGTGTCATAGTGAATGTTGTGATAAGTGTGCGTAGTGTGTATGTGTGTAAAGGTTAGAAAAAAGACTAAACTCATAGTAGGAGGGCATCTAGCAACTTGTAATATACAGCCAATCGAGATCCTTCATACCTTATAAACCTAGGGTTAGCACCCATTATTAGGGCCTATTCTAGCTTCAGGGAGGCTAGAAAGGCCTTGGGAAAAAAGTGGCAGGCTCAGTTTGCACTAGTGGCCACTCACTTGGGCACTATGTGCACTCACTGGCAACTCGCCTGGACACTCACCTGGCACTCATTAGAATACTCATAGAACCACTAATAGAGCATCCCTAGGTACTTCTTACGTGACTTGGGAACATCCAAAAGCCATCAAGTTATCGTTGGGTCAAAATCCTGACCCATGGTACTATGCAAAGGTCAAGGCCGAAATATGATGGTCAAACAAGGTTAAGACATCAAAAAGGGCTAAGTCCCTAAAGGGAAGGACAAAAAATTACCGTGTGGTCAAATTGACCATGGTCGAAGACCAAAGGATCTGGTCGTCTGTTTGTACGTTGTATAAGTGTTAAATGTAAGAGTTGTCTATGCGTAAATGTAAGTGTTATATTGAATAAGTGTCATAGTGAATGTGTGATAAGTGTAAGTGTGGGTGATGGTGTGTGTGTGTGTTGTGTGTGTGTGTGGTGTGTGTGTGTAGTGTACAACCCTAGATAGATCCATACATGCGTTCAAGTTAGGAACGAAATATGTGACGGTTGGGACGTGAGGTTATCATAACGAATGTCGCCGCCCCAAAGTAAAACTTTCTGTAGCCCACTGCAATAATGTGTGTACATCAAACATAATGCAAAACGAGTGGCCAAAAATTGGTGTGGGCCCTATAAATTAGACCCGATAGATAAGACCAAAGGCTGGTGATCACGAAAATTCAGTCCGGTGGCCAAAATGACCTGTGGATATTTGACCAAGAACATCGTTAGCACTCTCATAATACCGGTGGGGCCAAATGACCCATCTAGACAGTAAGACCAAAGGGTAGCCAATTAAAAAATGTTGCCGAATGTGCCAGTAACATTGAGTCTCCAGATCGCAGATGACTGTAGAAAGGTAGCCAAAATATTACCGTGGCCAAAATTGACCCATGGAAGACCAAGGGTGGTAGCCAATAGAAAAGTTACTCGTGGGCAAAAAAGTATTGACCAAGTTGAGCTTATTCTGGCTAAGGTCTAAGGCCAGAAAATATCATGGAGTAACTAAGGTATGATAGAAACATCAAAAACAGGTAGCTAAAGCCCCTAAAGGAAAGAGTTCCAAAGTATTACAGGCTAGTGTGTGCCAAAGTATATAGGATACCCGAAACCTCGGAATTGGATCAGTAAAATAAAAATCACTATAAGGGTAATGAGGAGTGAATCGCCAAAAATTAGTGGAATTAATATGAATAATAATAATAACTCCATAAATATTTTAGATAAGTGCAAATTATGATAATAATAACAATAAATGAAATAAATTACAACACGATGCTGACGCAACCGTTTGCACGCTAAACCCTCTTCGAAGGGATTGACACCAAAAAATATTAAGGGATTCGCCGAAATAAATTAAGGTTCCTCAATAAATAAATTATGTTCTCAAAAAATTGGGGTTTTCTACAAAAAAAATTAGGGTTCTCAAAAAATTAAGTGTTCTACAAAGAAATGCTATGGAGTTCTACAAAAAAAATTAGGTCTGTTCTCAAAACCAAATTATAGCCGGTTCTCAAAAAATTACCAGTGGCGCAAAAAAATGACCCATGGAAGCCAAAGGGTTGTCGAAAAAGGTCAAGGCCCAAAAAGCTCAAGGCCAAAAAAGAGAACAAGATTAGGTAGATTAATTCTAGAGCTCAAAAAAGGTCACGGTCAGAAAAAGGTCAAAAAAGGTCGCGGTCATTAGCATGCGGAATCCCCTCGTGCCTACTACTATTATGGTATAAAAACAAAACAAACAAAAGAAAAACGCCAAA
The DNA here is from genome assembly GCA_015478945.1 of Trachelipus rathkii. Taxonomy (NCBI): domain Eukaryota; kingdom Metazoa; phylum Arthropoda; class Malacostraca; order Isopoda; family Trachelipodidae; genus Trachelipus; species Trachelipus rathkii. The sequence continues at coordinate 11,285 of JABUQX010090353.1, read as the reverse complement.
AAAAAAAAAATAAATTTAATTCAGAACCAAAAAACAAAAAGAAAAGAAAACTTGAAACAGTGTCTTGAGAGCAATCTCTCTCTCTCTCTGTTAGTTATTATAATACTATTTATATTTATTATATTAAGTGATCGGATATAGTTATGTGATAAACCCTTACATTAAATACTCCCAAATAACCACTGTTCATTGTATACCCTCCCTTTATTATATAATATCACTATCATAATATTATTCAATAATAACTATATATACTATATAATAATAATGATATATAATATATATATATATTATTATATATATATATACTATATATATCTATACTATATGTGGTGTAATGTGATGTGTATGTAGTGTGTGTAGGCTGTGTGTTTTCATGAAAGGGGAATTGGCTGGAAAATTGTGTAACTATATCAAAAGTATTAATCATGCAGAACTATCGAATTCAAAGGTGAAAAGTAATTCGCGAAAATGAATCAATTGAGGTTGGTTATGATCGCAAAATCAAAACAATCGAGTTATCATTTAATAAATATCATTTGTGAGCAACGATAGCCGAGAATGTCTTTTAATAGCTACGCTAACATCTCTAAGAAGTTCTTCCTTTGAGTTTGACATGTGTCAGTTCTTTGCTTTCAAATGTTCCATGTTGGCACTTGCTGATGGACGATTTCTTTTGTTAAATTAATGTTTGTTCAACTATATTTTCTGCTCTTTTTATTTCCATAGAGTTTTTTTTTCCATTCTGTATCAACATTCTCCAACTTTGTTTATCTTTGCTTAGTTGATGATGAGCAATTCCTCCACTACTTGTGCTCGTAAGTCTAAATCTAATTCCCTGCCTTGTGTATCTAATACTTTTGTTAGATTATTCTTCAGATTTTCAATTTTTATTTTTGCCAGGAACGATAGTTTTTAGTCTGGATGTGGGATACCTTTCAACTTTTGAAATTAACTTCTTTTTAAACAACAGCTACTTTAATTTCTCTTTTACCAAAAAGAGCTCAATCTAATTATCAAAGCTTTCGTCTAGTCTCTTCGGTATCCGGTATCTCTTAGTTACCTATTGGAAACAATAACATAATTATACATTCTTGGGCAGTTAAACATTAAGCGAAATCATAAGTTCTGTATTTATGCTAAATCTCACGTCAACATAGTTACGATATGATCTTGTCTGCTTGCAACAGCTTTAATAAGAAATGTTGAGGTAATTATCTCACAACGGTGGCTGAGATTTTTTTCAGTCCATAGTATTTATTACAATTATATGAAATTATTAGTTACTTATCCACGACTGTCCTTTTTTAGTAGGGTAATATACTCATCATCTAATGGGGTTTGAGGAGTTTTTCCCAGGTTCCCGCCCCCACACTACGACGCATCACATAAGTTAATATATATATAAGTTAATATATTATTTTATATATTATATATAGATAAGTAGTTAAGTAATGAATTTATAAGTATATTAATATAGGTTATATAATAATTAATATAATATTTATAATATAGTATATATATTGTTTAGTACATTATCTACACCGTGTATCTTAATAAGTGAATATTTTATGATATTATTAAATCATATAAAAAAAATAAGTAATAATAATAATAAATATTGATTATAATCATTATATATTAGTAAAGCAGTCTTACCATCCTAGTTTGTCGGACATATAACAACTTATCACATACGACACATCTAAATGAAGTAGGGAGTAAGATTTCCCAAGCGTTACACACCCACACACACTCATCACGAGCAAGAGAACTATGCGATTCTCGCCCCAGAAATACACACATATATGTACACACAGGCTATCCAACAACAACAACTAGATCAAGCTAAAGCAGCAAGAACGGAAAGGTAAGAGAAGAAAGAATGATAAAGTAAAGTAAGAAGAGAAGAAGAGAAGAAGAAGAAGTAAGAAGTCACTAGAATTAAAATTCAATGACTCACTCGGAATAACAGTTATAAACGTGGTAGTTTAAGTAGTAGTTAAGTAGTAGTATAAGTTAGTATAATAAGTCGTAGTTAAGTAGTGTATGATTAAGTAGTATAGTAGTTCAGCTGTAAGTAGTAGTAGTAGTAGTCAGTAGTAGTAATAATTATAGTGCAAAGAAAATAATGTGATAATTTATAATAATTATTACTTTAAATAATATATCACCCCGATTATTCCTATATTTCTAATACTGAGTAGTATACTAATTTAACTTTTTAACCTTTTATACCTGTCACCAAGCTGTAATTCACACCACTTATTAACTTTAACACTTAAAATACATTATTATAATAGATTTAATCCAAACTGTGCGCCGAATCGTCGAACCATCCTATAGAAGTCATATATTATTATAGAACACTAATCTATCCGGTTCCTTATCAGTGAAACAAATAATCACCCCGGACATCATTGGAGAATGATCTGGTTCTGGCGCGATGTATAAAGTAATGCTTATCGTTTGTCGCACAACTCAAAAATTTCACAATTGGAAGTGATGTGCCCTTGATCGAAATAACGCTACCCCAGCGAACTATCTTGAAGCACTTTATTGTGCTGCGGAAGAAGGATTTCATGCGCCGAGCAGCGCTCGCTCGTCGCTCGGATTGCATTAAGTTAAGAGAGGATCATATGTAAGAAGTAAGATAGAAGAGCTAGATGAGACGAGAAGGAGAGAGAGAGAGAGAGAAGAAGAAGAGAGAAATAGGAGAAAGAAAGAGTTGAATGAACAGTTTGGATGTCTGACCGGAGCTGAGGTCGGAGCCAGACTGGAATTCTGGATCTGGTGCTGTAGCCAGACTGGAAGTCTTGCTCCAAGACGCTGAGCTGGGTCACGCGAGCCGCGCGAAACCGACGCGTGCGCCCCACAGTACGTCACTAAATTTAGTGACTACGTCCGCTCCGTATTATTTAATTTATACCTGAATATTCCATAATAATTATGGTGTCGCTTGTGTTATGAAAATGACTGAAAACTAAATAATAATATTATGTATATGATTTGAGTAAATACGATATATTAGATGTATAGTACTTTGTGCTGACCCACTATGAGTAACGATATCTAGTTCATGCTTTTCTTATCTCGCTGAAGTCTATTGATCATATTGTAATTTGATCTAATATTTGATATATATATAATATATATATATATTATATTATTAGTTTTATTTTGTGATAAGATTTTGTATATATATATATATTATATATATACTATTATATAATATATATTATAATAATATATATATATAATATATTATATATAATATAAATCTATATAATATATATAAGATATATAAACAGATATAGATAAGATCTATAGAATTCATATTTATGACATCACGTACTTCGCACAGTAGGTTATATATCCTTGAGGGCAGAATCAGTGGGTACTGACCCTGTCAGTACGAACGAGTGTTCGATTCAGTTATGGATTATAACTTACTGTCAAAGGTTGATGCGTTTATTTAAAAATTTGGTACACTGTACAATTATCACTTCGGATTTTTCCGTCAAGACATCGCTTACATATAAAGGGACCCTCAAGATGCGCATAGTATGTCGTCTGATGACGGTACAGACCCACAGCATACGAGCAGCGGCCGGTGAATGATGGGCGCGAAACTACATACTTTGAGATAACTTTAAAGTAAAATAAAATCATTCCTATGATGGAAAGAATAAAAGAAAATTGCTCTCGATGAGCAGTTTAAGTGTGTGTTGTATAGAGAAAATGCTTTACTTATAGCAACGTAGGTAGAATCGATTATAAAAATGTCTATAGATTGTCCATTACATTCAATCTAAAAAGAGTAGCTCATCTAGGAATTACGTGTTTTATTGTTCCTGTGCACTCATGATTGACACACTGCAGGACTAAAGGCGGTAGGTGGGTGGATGCTGTATTGATTATAATTATCTTGCTGTATCTTACTATACACGATGAGATATCTGGAGAGCCATGATTGTATCATCTCCATTAGTGGAGCGAAGCGAGCAGATTGTGTGACTCGCGTATAATTGAGATCGGAGCATTTATACATTTGTACTCAAAATTTATTGTTTACTTATCCAGTTTACACAATGATTACTAGTTTATAAATTGTTTAATTACTGTACTGCGGTGAGACGATGAATATAGTTGTAAATTAATGAAAGTGATAAGTCTTTTAAGGTTTATATATTCCTATATTGAAGTGAGCTTTTTTTTGTGCTGGCTTCCATTTATTTATCATATGTTATAAATGAATGCACTAGTATTAGCGTATATCCTCTAGTCTCTATGCATTGAATTATGACACTGGTTAAATATACATATTTATAGTGATAGTACAATATAGTATAGACAAAATCTAATATCGCTCAAGTAGTGAGTGTCCTCTGAATCAGTATCCTATGGGGAATAGTATCGATATTTGCCCAGAAGTATATTCTTTCTGTTTCTCAATAAGAGTTTGATAAACAGTACAGAGTTTTTATAATATGCTAATTAAGGCTATATGTATATAATAACTCTTGATATTATATAAGGTTATATAAAATATTATAATAATGTGGAGTGAGTAATTATTTAGATGCTTATAATTGTTAAGTTAATAATATATGAATTCTCTTTCTATCTCTTAGTGGATTAATATGTTAATTTGAGTGTGAAATTTTTAGTTCGCATGCCTTAAGCAAAATGCAATAAAATGTGCGTTGTTTATCTGACTAGTATAGTACTCTAGCTGGTCTTGCTGTAATAAGTGCAGTTAGTATACTGTTTAGTGCGCTCTGACGTGGAGATGCGATCGCTGCTGGGTGGGCCCTTACGAGATTTTGTAGCATCAATTTCTGTGAGCTGCTTTACTATTTAGGGTCAATCAAAATGTGTTTTTATTAGATTGTTTCTTCGTAATGACACCATATATACAATCGTGTAAATGAGACCTTCATTCAGATTTTCTATACCAAAAAAATATTTCCAACGTCTACTAGGAAGGGCGTATGAGAATTACGTAGGTAGAAATTAGTCTAGAGCACGTAGCTCCTTGAGGGCGCCTACCGCTCGGTTCCGCGCACGACGCTACGGCGCTGGACCCAGCTTATAGCGTACGCTGCCTGCCGCACTTAACCGTTTCTCGTCATCTCTGTTTCTAGAGGACTTACTCCTATGATATTACTTCAGTCGTGCTCCGATCAGGTCCAAACCGATGACATACTCGGCTAACTGTAGTGACTGTCATATGCGATGTACTATGCTAATCGTATTCGTTCTTCTTTTCTTCTTCTTCTTCTTATGTACTTTTTCTTATTCTTCTGTCTTGGATATTGTCTTAACTATATTTTTGTCTTTTCCTATATACGATTCTGTTGTCGACGTTTCTGGGATTATGCTTATTCATAGTCTGTATCGAGACATTATAGCCTTTGGATCCAAGCAATACTATATTCAGCATTGTAATTATGATATTAAGGAGAGAATTGGATAAGTATTTGTATTATACAGCCTCGTTTTAGAAGTTTACTTTGACTATTTTCGTGATACAGGAGAATATGTTTGTGTAGTGACAAACCTTTAAACAATAGATCGTTATATTAATTGGAACGTAACTGTATATGCTGATAGTCATCAATGTGTTAATTGGTATAACTATGACTAGTGGCATGCATCATTCCATTACAAGGACTAGAACTATACTGTTAACATTAGACTGACTCCCCATAGACCAATAAAAGTTTTAGTGAATTTGAGTATTAGTGCTACATTGCATATAGGTCTCACAGCCTCGGAACGATTAAATACTTATTGACGACCTTTGAGAACCCTGAGTGTTATTTGATAATTGTATTCTTTCTTATCTGAAAAAGGGATTATTATTATTCTGAGACCTATTATTCCTAGATGTATATGTTAGTTTAGTATTTTTTTCATTTCTATCGTTACTTTTTTTTGACGTTTATTACTCAAATTATTTAATCTATATTTTATGTTTTTTATTTATTACCTATATTTATATATATTAGTAGTATATTATACGATTCATTTTAACTGTGATATTATTATTAGTAGTACTCTATTCTTCAATATACCTATACATCTATTGCTTATTTATTCATTACAGTATATCAGTTTCCATGATTATGTTATTTAATTGTGAGCATACTTATAATTGTTCAGTAACATTTGACAGGTTATGTAATCTTATTAGTTTATAACTTAGTTACTTTATTTTACTATATTTTAAGAGGGATTATTACTTACACACTTGTTTACCAAATATTAATTTTAGTTTATTTTTAATAACTTAATTATTTAATAATTTTTGTTTTTGAGATTTTTTAATTTTTAATAGTCTTTATTTGAGGAGTCTTCTAGCTGGGGTTTTTGGGTTCATTGCTAATTTTTGGGCAGTAGGACATTAGAATATTGCTCTGGGTCATTGAATCAGGTAGTTTACTGTTTCCTTTACAAGTAAATTTGAAGATTTCACATCGTTCTTTGAGAAAAGAGAGAATTTTTTGAATTGTAATTCATTTTGTGTTTAGTTTTATGGTTATTGTTTATTTTTTTTATTTTATTGATTTGTTTTGGGGGGGAATTTAGATTTTAGATTTAAATCTTGTAGTTAGTATTTATTGTGGTAAACTCGTGTTATCCGTTTGTATTATTTAATAGTTTTTTAATTTATCTAGTTATTGAGGTGATTAATTTCTTGCGGATCTATTCCTGATGTACCTATTTATTGTATGTTGGTTTTCGTTTTAGTTTGTATGAGTAAGGAGACATTTTCCAGGAGAATTGTAGATTTAATTGATTTTATTGATACTACTGGGGGGGAATTTATTTGATTTACTTTATAGTATTATTTTATTTATACGTGTTATCGTATTATATTATCTTTTGTTAGGATGTAAAAATCAGTATGAGAAGATATGTAGTGGTTATTTCCTCATAGATTGTAAATTATAGTTTTATTTTTTTTTTTTTAAAGACACTTTGCATTGGCTATTCATATGAATAGTGTATAAGTATTGGTGAAGTACTTAAGGAGCGTGTTGGAAATGTTATATCATGATTTTGCGAATAACTGTGATTAGGGTACAATTGTGAAATTGTCTAGGGATGTGTGGGAATTTTGTAATCGTTGTAATGTCGGAATCGGTAGCTAGTTAATTTGTTGAGATGCATGATGATGTGAAGCGTTTCTTATCAGTAATTACCTCTTGGTGTTTGAGAGTATATGCTGATGTTAGGCATAGATTGATGAAAATTAAAAGTCTCTGCTAGATAATTCGTTTGTAGGTTGCTCGTAGGAGGTTTAGTCGGAGAAGTAACCCAGAGGGGCAATTTGTGTATAGTGATGATGGTTTGTATATTTTACGTATAAATGTCTTGTGTTACATATACTAACTGATTGATATGTAGCTCTGTTGTCGTTATTCTTAAAGTGGGTTGAGTGTGCAAAATCGCTTTTTTTTTAAATTAATTTTTTTCTTTTTGCATAAAGTAATTTTGATACAGTAAATTTGAGGACTCAGACACATTACTTAGATACAGGAAGTTTTTTGAATATGTGCAAGTAAATGACTTAGGATAGGTTAATAAACCCAGAGATAATAAATTGCATGTTGCTGGTATTTAGTGAAATGAAAATTACTATATAAAAAAATAATTTAACAATCAAAAACGACTTTATTCCTCAATATCCCATTGTGCGTGTGCGAGAGCGAGTGAGAGAGAAATGTTTTTTTCTAGGAAAAATTGAATTTACTTTAAATTTTTTGTGTTACCATCAAGAAAAACTGTTCGTTTTTTCCCTTTTGGTGGGGAGAGGGGAAGAATTTTTTTTCGAGGCTTTCACAAAAATGGTAATAAAATCTGGTTAATATTTAAAGTATTTGCGATGCGTTGTAGGTATAATAAAACTCCAGTTGTGATTTGTGTAGAATAAATTTATTAAAACAAATACTCATTTTATTTTCTAAATTTTTTTGAATCAATTACTTTAAAAGTACTTCCAAATTTTTTGAAGTAAATGAAATCAATCACGTGTGACACCACCCTACATCATACAAAGCATTTAAAATAAACGTCAATCTATGTTAAGTATTTAATATGCATAGTCGTTACATATTTCAGGAAAATAAAACTGATCGTTTGTTCTTTAATGAATTTTTTTGTGATCTTATGTAAGAAAAAGATGAGTGCTAGAATAAACGCAAATAAACATTTGGAAATATTTTTATTTCTTTTTTTAGACGGCAAAAAAAATTATATATAGATAGATATATTATATATATAATCTATATATATATATGATATATATATGTATTAATATGTAATTAATGCTAAATAGTCTATATAATTATTATACTATATATATATATATATAGAATATTTATATAATATATATACTATATTATATATAGTACTATTATATATATTATATATAAATGTATATAGAGTACTATAGTATATATTATATATATATATATATATTACTATTATAATATATATATATATATGTAATATATAATATATATATTTATAGTAATATATATAGTATTAATATATATATATATATTATATAGTATATAATGTTATATATGCACCCTTTCATGGATTTAAATAATTACCGAGTTTAAAAGCAGTGATATCGAAGCAGTGATATCGAAGCAGGAAAACTGTTCCGAGATGCCTTTCTTTTTCTTGGGTAGGTGGATCGGACCAGTGGTAGAGCCTACTGCACTTGTCTAACGCGACGCTGTTTTGTCGATGGTTTCGAGTCCTGGCGCCTGAGTGAAATTTTTATTATTCGTCTTTATTATTGCAAGTTATGATTGCAACAAGACATTGTTGTGCCATGTTCTGGTCGATTGCTTGTTACTTTGCAGTATAGGGGATTTGCGTCTATTTGTAAACTCCTATTAAAAGATACACCCAAGCAGAAGGCCCATGTGAGCCCCAGCAGGGTTCCAACCACCCTTCCTGTCGATTTAAATAAGTTACGAGTTTCAAAAAGCAAATGTATCGGCATAGCAAGAATGATTTAGAAAAACTTCCTGTTATATGCCTTTTTTATTTTCTAGCCGAAAAAGCAAGGCGGATATCGGTACTATTCATTGAGGTGACATATGTCTACGTGACGCTCGTTGTCGATGGTTCGAGTGCTCTGAGCGTCGAGTGACGTGAATGTTTTTTATGCGATATACTTCTTAAATTTTCTCTGGCAAAGTAATTGTGATTGATAAAAACCATACAGAAACAAGCATAGATCTAGTAGGCTCATAGTTTACGGAGCTGGATTACTGTAGGGTGGACGTTTGATTGTAGCTCTGTTGTGGTGACCCCAGGTTCAATTACCCGAAGCATGAATTGGCGCAGTGGTATCTGCGGTTACTCGCCACGCAGGTTTGTTACCTCGAACCCATTCACGTCCTGGTCCATTCCCCAACTATAAAATAAAAGATACAAGCGAGTGTTTCAATTATTAAAAATTTACTCTCAGATATCTTCTCTACGAAAAACAAAAATGTTTTTCAAAAACTTTAATAATGAAACAGGTTTTCTATAAATAAAATATAAGAATCTACGTATACCTACATACATCTTTGTACAGGGCATTTCCAAATTATTGATTGTTTGGAAGGCAGTGCCATTCAGACTTGCTTGGGGTTGGTTCCTTTCGGGCCAGTAAATTCTTTTCTACTTCCTCATCGAAAAACCTTTCTATTCAGGAAGCAGACTTCAACTCTTGATTTACAACCAAATAAGAGGGATTCATGACTATCCATGTCTGTTTCCTCGCTGCCAAAACAACTTTTAAGAGCTTCTCCTATTCTCGTCAACGCGATCATTGACCCTCATCCTACTTACCCGGACGTTCTTGGCATTTCTTCAAATGAAATAAGTTCCGATCTAGGTTTGGATATCTGTCCAGCTTGGGCCCTTGGCTATGCAGCTGAGCCGAAGGATTATGCGTACCATCGATAAGAATTTATCTCTAAATTCCACAATGCAATTCAATTTGTCGATGGAAAATACCATACTGAAATCCCTTGGATCCCAGAATTAGTGGATCGAAGGTCCCTTCGAATTATGATTGCTTTAAGTTACCTACTATAAGTAGAAGAGATATTATAGACAATCTCTAGCATGCGCTCCACATTCTATATGGCTCTCTGATAGAAGGCATACGACTGATGTGTTTTCAAGGAGCAACTGAGTATCGTGGATCATATCATGGTACCAGGGAAGCATTACTCCTCTCTGGTTGATCCAAAATAGTATCGAATTCTGTGTCTTTACAACTATGGCAACGCTGCTTGCCGATGGTTCGAGTCCTTGGCGCGAGTGAAATTCCCAACAATATAACCTTGTAAATATAATATACGAGTGCAGATCAAGTGTTGACACTATCTAAAAAAGATTCAGGGCGATTAAAATTTGCAGCTCCTTAGTAGCAAAAAAGGCGCTCATTCTCTTAATCAAGCCTGTTACCAGGCATCGACTTGTTTGTTCCTTTACTTCGTCTCCTTCTTCTCTTTTGTTGTTTACACGAACTACTGTGCGTTGGACTATTCTAGAGTTCTGGTTCGAAAGTGCTTCTTTCAAACTCACTCTTCACACATGAAGGCAAAGTCAACCAAAGCAAGTAGTAATGTCTCTATTCTGTGAGCCAACAAGAGAATGGGCAGTAGTTTGTTAAACTCATATCGGTACTCGCTAGCATATCAATTTTGTGACCTTAGATCAAGTACTCATCCCCTGTTATATGTTATCGAAAGAACCTATAGATAGAATAATCAGTCGAATGCTATAAAGCAATATATTCATTCACTGTCATGGTATATACTCTGCTTTCTATGTCCAGTAAATCTTGTATTGTGAGCTAACTTTCATTCTATTCTCTATCCTCCCGCATGAATGTTGTCTGAAGTGTAGGTATCTATTGCAGGCTCCCCCGTTTAACAATGATGATAGACGATGTGGTGTGTTCAGACTTTCGAGTCGCGTGGAAAACCCATACCACCCTTGACTCACTTTAAAGATCTCACGAAAGATATCCCTCAGCAAGCCATCAAGGAGCTTGTGCCTCTTACAAATAATCTTGATGACGATAAATCTTGTTCTAGTATATCTCTATCAATCTAGCATCATATACCCAATAGTTTTACGAGCTTTACTTTACTTCAGTCAGACATACACAAATAACTCGAGATCTTTCTCTTCCCAGAGTAAACGTAGATCTTCTCTGCATCCTCATTTTTTTCTCTCGTCCTGTAACCTTTACG
>JABUQX010090352.1:25000-31000 GCA_015478945.1 Trachelipus rathkii | reverse complement strand
AGGGCAGTTTGATTTACTGATTTTTACTGATTTACCGTTTTAAGGTATGTAAATATGCAAATTTTTTTGTTATAAACATAAAAAGAATAAATTTTTTAGTAAAAACAAAATATTTAAAGAAAATAAACAAAATAAATAAATTTTTATAGTAAAAACATAATGTTTAAAGAAACAAAACAAAAATAAATAAAAGTTTTTGTGTTATGTTATACAAAATATGACTTGAATCAATAGATCAATAGATCAATAGATCAATAGATGAATAGATCACAGAAGGGTATGAGGGTATGGAGGGCAGTTTGATTTACTGATTTACTGATTTACTGCTTTAAGGTATGTAAATATGCAAATTTTTTAAGTTATAAACATAAAAAGAATAAATTTTTTAGTAAAAACAAAATATTTAAAGAAAATAAAACAAAATAAATAAATTTTTATAGTAAAAACATAATGTTTAAAGAAACAAAACAAAATAAATAAAAGTTTTTGTGTTATGTTATACAAAATATGACTTGAATCAATAGATCAATAGATCAATAGATCAATAGATCAATAGATCACAGAAGGGTATGAGGGTTTGGAGGGCAGTTTGATTTACTGATTTACTGATTTACTGCTTTAAGGTATGTAAATATGCAAATTTTTTTTTAAGTTATAAACATAAAAAGAATAAATTTTTAGTAAAAACAAAATATTTAAAACAAATTAAACAAAATAAATAAATTTTTTATAGTAAAAACATAATGTTTAAAGAAACAAAACAAAATAAATAAAAGTTTTTGTGTTATGTTATACAAAATATGACTTGAATCAATAGATCAATAGATCAATAGATCAATAGATCAATAGATCATGGAAGGGTAGGAGGGTATGGAGGGCAGTTTGATTTACTGATTTACTGATTTACTGCTTTAAGGTATGTAAATATGCAAATTTTTTTAAGTTATAAACATAAAAAGAATAAATTTTTTAGTAAAAACAAAATATTTAAAACAAATTAAACAAAATAAATAAATTTTTATAGTAAAAACATAATGTTTAAAGAAACAAAACAAAATAAATAAAAGTTTTTTGTGTTATGTTATACAAAATATGACTTGAATCAATAGATCAATAGATCAATAGATCAATAGATCAATAGATCAATAGATCACAGAAGGGTATGAGGGTATGGAGGGCAGTTTGATTTACTGATTTACTGATTTACTGCTTTAAGGTATGTAAATATGCAAAATTTTTAAGTTATAAACATAAAAGGAATAAATTTTTTAGTAAAAATGTTTAAAGAAACAAAACAAAATAAATAAAAGTTTTTGTGTTATGTTATACAAAATATGACTTGAATCAATAGATCAATAGATCAATAGATCAATAGATCAATAGATCACAGAAGGGTATGAGGGTATGGAGGGCAGTTTGATTTACTGATTTACTGATTTACTGCTTTAAGGTATGTAAATATACAAATTTTTTAAGTTATAAACATAAAAAGAATAAATTTTTTAGTAAAAACAAAATGTTTAAAGCAAATAAAACAAAAATAAATAAACAAATAAAAATATATAAAAAAAAGTTAAAAATAAAAATTAAAATAAAATAATTAAACTTATAAAAAAAAAAAGTTTAAAAATAAATTTAAATAAAAAAAAAAATAAAAATAAAAAATAAAAAAAAAAAAAAAAAAAAAAAAAAAAAAAAAAAAAAAAAAAAAAAAAAAAAAAAATAAATTAAACATAAAATATAATGTAAATAAAAACATAAAAAGCAAACAATATATGCATGTTTCAGTTTAAGGAAAAAAAATTATATTAGTTAGCGTTTATAAAAAGAAAATGAGACTTGAAAATATAAATGTCAGTCTTGAACATTTAGAAAGACGGGTTATCTTTGCAAGATGCAATGCAATTGACGATATGTACATGATAGAACAGTATCAGGTATGTGAACAGTAATAATATTGTATTATTAAACGAATGATTACTAACTAGACAACGCACTGGCTCCAGCACCGTTGCCGTTGTCATTCCCTCTGATTCCAAACCCCGATTCTTTCCAGAAATCCGACTCTGAATCCTTTCTCCAAATTTCAACCTTCTACGAACATTTCGATTTTTTAGGGGTATGCACACCCTCTGGGGTGAGCACGGGGACGTAACCTCGTCTACATTGAGGTTACGTCTCCCTTATATGGTGAGCCAAGTTTGAAGAAGACAAGTCAACTAGAACTCATCTAAATTGAGTGGTGAAGAAAAAGTGTGGGTTATAAGACTTATTGCTAACCCTTCTAAAACTCAAATATTGTCCAACCTGACCTCAAAATTGGTCTCACAACCCTTAAGAACCCTTAATTTGACCAATAAAAAGTATAAAACTTAGCAATTTCAGAGAAAGTCCAAGTCATGTCGTCATTTGACTTGGATTCCCTGTTTTATTAGACTCACCGACCTCAGAATCGACTTCCCCGACTTAATGAACCCTTAACTCAACACCTCAAGCGTCAAAATATGACGACCTTATGAAATTCCAAGTCATGTCGGCATTTGACTTGAATTCCCTGTTCCGAACGCCTCACATACCTCATAAACGGCTTCCCTGACCCAAAAAAACCCATAGACGGTCACCTCAAGCGTCTAAATCTGACGACCTTACGAATTTCCAATCAAGTCATGTCGGCATTTGACTTGATTTCCCTGTTCCAAACGCCTCACATACCTCATAAACGGCTTCCCTGACCCAAAAACCCACAAATAGTTTCCTCAAACCTCTAAATCCCACTACCTTACCCAAATTTCCAATCAAGTCATGTCGGCATTTGACTTGATTTCCTGTTCCAAACGCCTCATATACCTCATATAAACGGCTTCCCCTGACCCAAAAACCCTATAGATGGTCACCTTCAAGTTGTCTAAATCTGACGACGACCTTACGAATTTCCAATCAAGTCATGTCGGCATTTGACTGATTTCCTGTTCCAAACGCTCACATCATAAACGGCTTCCCCGACCCCAAAAACCTATAGATGGACACCTCAAGCACCAAAATCGGACTCAGCGGGAGGAAAAATATGCAATCGAAGGCTCCGGCTCCGGCTCCGGCACCGGCTCCGGCTCCGGCTCCGTAATAAAAATCTACGGTTAAAAAATATACCAGGATTCCAGAAAAAATAATAAAAATATTTCCAGCATTCCAGAAAATAATAATAAAAATAGTTCCAGCATTCCAGATTTTCCAGATAAATCTACGGGTTCTGGAACGCTGGAAAATGCTGGTTCCGCTAACCTTACTACTACCACCACTCCAAATCTATGCAAATATCAGCCATAAAGTTTGTCAAGAGGCCATCTTGACTTATCTTAATCTCAGTCGTTTCTTTTAATTTTTGTAATACCATACCTCATACAGCAGCAATTTTTTACTGTTAAAAAATTATAAGACTTTTTTATATTACCCAAAATTTAGTCAAAATCAAAGCAAATTGTTTTTCGTATTCGTTTCAGCCTTCAGGTGATTGCGCAGCAGAGCACACTTGAAGGACATTAGATTAAATACTTTAAAACCTTTATAAAATATATCATTCAGGATTTTATTAAGCATCTCTGGATGATAAAATAAATTTGTTGAAATAAATTGAAAGTATTTTAATGGAAATTGTAGTTCATTCGACCGAGGAGACATCAATTTTAATGGATACAAAATATTTTCATATTTCATTTACGCCACAAATCTCATGAGTCTCTTTTATAGAAAATGTAATTTTAATATTGAATTTGTGTATCCAACTATATATATATATCATATCATACTACTATACACACAATTATTAGAGGATGCATGAGCACACACACATCACATATCTGATCATCATCACCAACATGAACAGTATCGGTCATATACACATATATATATATTTATATATATACATACACGCACCATATATGAGCATATTAGTATATATATATAGCATATATATATATTATATTATTCTCAAGCTTTTTGGATTGGTTATATATTGTTCATTAATATATATTATTATATTTATTATTTTTTACATATATATATATCTATATATTTCATATATTTATTTATATATTATCTATATATATATAGCAATTATTCATATATATATATATATATATATCGCCACTTATAAATTTCATTATCATATACATTGAAGTGTATACATTGGAGTATATATATATATATATATGCACTGATATTTATCATTTCAGTATACATTGAAGTGTGTTTGATGGCATGTGTGCCATACAACTGTGCGGTTTTGTAAGAGAGCTGACCTCCAAACTCATGTGCACTTTTATGTATAGCCGTTAAAGTAATGCCAAGCCTGTTGCTAAGGGCATTTCAAGCTATTAAAAAATTACAAATTGACCAATCAGAGCGGTGAATTTTAATGTACTAGCTGTGGGCCCTCCTCTTGAGACGCCAGCATCTAGTCAGGATTCCGTTAACCTCGGTGAAGAGAGGTTGGCATAACTGAGTGACAGTTCAAATAATTCACTAATTGTGTATTTCCATTATTTTAGTACAATAAATTCATTGATTACCTTTGTTGCCCAATTGGCAAAGAACAATTGACTATTCCATTTAAATTTCATGTAAAATAAACATTAGAGAAATACTTTCCAATGCCCAAAGTAATTATAGAGTGACATGAGCATTCTGTCCCATATATATATATATATATATATATATACACCATAAAAATAGATAGAGTAATATATTATATATATATATATATATATATATATATATATATATATATATATATATATATATATATATGATATATATATATATATTAAAATTGCTTACAAGAAGGTAAATAATAATTCGTTTCTTTCGTTCGAACGAACACTTAAAGAATTAACCTATTTATACACTTTACCGCTGAGTCATCTTTACCGTAAAGCCGAATAATGGTTTCCCGTCAATATTCAGTTTTAACCTGACGTAAACATCGCTATGAATACGATATTTTCACATAAAAAAAGGAAAACACTTAGGCAAGAAATAAAAAAGGTTTATCTCCAATAACTGAGAAAAAAAAGTCCCCTTGAGTATGATCCCTATATCCAAATATTTTTCATTCAGACACTACTTTTAGGTCTATTAGCTGTAAATCACCCAAAGATCAGGTATCAAACAAACAAAACCCCAGCACACCGCCCTCTGATTATCTTTCCGATGATCCAGAAAGGCATCATGTTACATTACAATCCCGTAAATGATCTTTATTTGGTATTTAACATATTAACGTCATTTCAATGTAAAGTTACGATATCAGATATATATCATGTATACATATATAAGCAATGTTTATATATATAGTCATATATATATATATATATATATATATTCATATATATATATATATATATATATATATATATATATATTTATGTTATTTACATACATACAAGCATACAGACACACATATATATATGGAGAAAGTCTAGTTATGGACCTTTTGAACGGTACTCGCTAGCCCCAAAAAAAAATAGTACAGGGTATCTTTATGGACCATAAATAGACTATTATAGGGATTTGATGATTCAAATATACATAGGACCTGTTAGGGTTTTACGATCCTAAGCTCCCAAGATTTTAAACTGCAAGTCTGAAAATCAATAACCAAGACTATATATCCAATCTGCCTCCAACCACAAGACCTATCTCCAATCCAACCCCCATTTCATGGTTTAGTGTTCAAAACTCTCACAACTACTATACGAAAAAGTCCCTCCACCTCTGGCTCGAGCCCCTTATTTTGTCAACACAAAACACATACATGGCATATTATTGGCACACATTACTTTTCATTATTGGTCATTATTATTGTTGTTAGATATTATTGCCACTGCCATTGTTACATTATTAGACATTATTGTCACACTATATATAGAGAGAGAGATAGAAAGAAACTATAATGTTATTTGATGTTTGGCAACCTGGGAACTGATGAAAACTCAAGCACACCAA
>JABUQX010090352.1:0-17500 GCA_015478945.1 Trachelipus rathkii | reverse complement strand
AAAATATAAGAAACAAATTAGTTTCTTTTTATTGTCATATAAAACTTTTGTTTTATTTAAAATCATATTGAGCATAATATGGTAAGTCTTCCCTTTATTAATTGATTCGTGATATTGCCGCACGGGTACTTCAAGATTGAAGCAATTTGTCTTCTACGATCCATATCTGTATCATTAACAAAGTACTATTGTTACAAAAAATATAACAGAATTACTTTTGTATGGTTTTAGTTTTGGGTTGAGCCCCATTTAGCCTTTAACTAAAAATGGACATGAAATTCTTTATTTTCAGCCAATTTTGATCCCCCCAAAAAACAAACAGCAGTTTATTCTAACCTCTAAAACGTTTTTTCCGGGTGTTTTTCTGTGTCTATAGTAATTTCTTTTGTTTTTTCATTTCTTGAAAACCTATGTTTTTGACATTTTTCATTTCTACTCCTACAACTTTTCTTCGAAGCGACTTCACACTTGAAATATACATAGATGGGTCTATTCCTAGAGAATCCATGAAATAATTTTTTGAGTTTTTGAAATTTATGCTCACGAATGTAGAAACTCAAAACCTACTGTTTTTTATTTTATTAATGAAAAATTGCGCTAATTTTTTTTCTGTTCATGCGATTTGGATGAAATTTTCAGCACATATGTAGTCGTGTAAGATACAAATTTTTTATTTAAATAATTTCTTTGTATTTGCAGTAGTTTTGGATTTGTTCTTGAAGCAAATTTAAAAAAAAAGATTATTTTGGAAATTTAGAAAGAAAATTTTTTAAGTACACAAAAAAAATTATTTAAATAAAAAAGATATATCTCGCATCACTATGCAATCTCGGAAAAATGTGATGTTGATCGGATGAGTAGAAAAAATATATATTAATATTTCACTTTTTCCAAAAAAAAAAAATGTTTTTTGAAAAAGTGAAATATTGATATATTTTTGATATAAATTGGCTGAAAATTAAAAAATTTATGTCCATTTTTATGTACCGGCTAAATGGGGCTGAGCCCGAAGCTATGCGTGAATCTTTTCATATTTAGCTCTGTAAAATGTTTTAAAATTTTAGATTGAGGAGATCGCAATCACTAAACTCCTCCTTGTGCGACTCTACGAGTTCAATTACTTTTATTTCCCTCCAATTCTTCTTAATAGATATTTTTTAACATTTTGTAGATCAGAAGAAATTTATTTATTAACTATGAAAATAATTTCAGTGTTACCTTTTTTAATTTCCGCGTTTATTGAATTAGTTGGCGCAAATCGAATATTTTACTAAAAAAAATCTGTCGCGTTAATTGAAAATAAAAATATTTTAATCAATGGTGCGTTATAATTTATTCATATATTATAGAAGAAAAGACTATAATAACAGATCACTATGATAACAGATAAAACTGTTACGCCAAAAAAAAAAAAAAAAAAAAAAAATTTTCCTGATCTTACTAAAAATTGTAAAAATTAACTAATTTTAAGCTGATAAAAACTAATATGACTAAATTATTTGTATTAGCTTTAGTTTTTGAGATAAACTGCATTACAACTATGTATTAATGAGACACGTTAAATATAAACTTTAACTATCTACGTATTTTGAAATGAGGTGCAGGAGGTGTTATAGTTTGCGAAAGGATTGTAAAATTACACTTTAAGAAAGTTTAAAGTGACTTACTTCCAATTGTCTAATCGACATTTTTTCGCTTGCCGTATATACGGTCTCTCATGGAATGTGTATTTTTAAGGTCCAAAAATTGTCTACAAGCATAGATGTATTCCATTTGACCATGTATCTTCGTTCTATGACTGAAATATCCTGGTGGAATCGCTCTCCGTGCTCATCACTTACTGCACCAAGATTGTTCGGAAAAAATTTCAGATGTGAATCTAGAAAGTGAATTTTGAGCGACATGTTGCAACCAAGCTTATGAAACTTATCTAAAAGGTTGTTCACAATCTCAATATAGTTTTCAACCCTTCTGTTGCCGAGAAAGGCATGAACAACGCTTTCAGATGCTCCCAAGCTGCTTACTCCATCTGATGTTTTGCTGAAGTTTTCGTTCACAAGGGAACTGTGCCCACCACACAGGGCACAGGGCACAGGGCACAGGGCACAGGGCACAGGGCACAGGGCACAGGGCACAGGGCACAGGGCACAGGGCACAGGGCACAGGGCACAGGGCACAGGGCACAGGGCACAGGGCACAGGGCACAGGGCACAGGGCACAGGGCACAGGGCACAGGGCACAGGGCACAGGGCACAGGGCACAGGGCACAGGGCACAGGGCACAGGGCACAGGGCACAGGGCACAGGGCACAGGGCACAGGGCACAGGGCACAGGGCACAGGGCACAGGGCAGAGGGCACAGGGGACAGATTCATCGCTGGCCAGGTTTTCCTTTTTGGTAGTACAAAGGCATTGCACGAATATCCCATTCGCAAAGTAAACAACAGTACTTTGTGTACACTGATTGCATTCCTAGTAGTATCCTATGACTTTTAGATCTCCGCAGGTATGTCATTGGTGTTCTCATACATAATTGATTCCATAAGTAGTTTCATATTTCCATATGTTTCTTTCATATGGACAACATGGGCTACAAATAGAGGGAAGTGAATTACTATTGTGCAGCAAACAGCTTTTAAATTCAATTTTGATGAGTCTATAAATTTTTCTTTAGTCTTGTGGGTTGTACGCTAAGCTTAAAGAGGTCATCAGACCGTTCACTGCACAACAAAATACTAGGCTATTCATTTTCTAAAGTATGATATCAAACCCTTTTCCATACAGATATAACCATTCACTTTCACCCTAGGTTGGGCAGAATTACACTGTTGGAGTCTTGATCCCATAAGTTCTACATTGCCCTTTGGGAAATCTAGTTCTCTAATAGGTTACCTAATTCACCTTGAGCAACTTTGTGTGTGTCATTTGGGTAAGCTTGTGGATAATCTGGATTCCATGATGTTGAATTCTCAGTGTTTCTTGCCTTATAATTTCCTCATTAACAAAAATCTGAAGTTGGTACTCTTCTGGAGGCTGAGGTAACGGCAGATCATCTCCATGTGGAACTGGCCTGATAGCAGATCTAATGTTTGGGTATTTCAGCATCCGCATCTTTTTTCCGACATACAATTCCGCAACGGTGCAATCAAACAAAAATAGCAGTCATATATATAATCTTTAGTTGTCCGCCAGATCATAAGGACGGCAAAACGCATTGAATACCAATTTTTTTTTTGTCTAATCCTTTAGAGACACTGAACAGAGCAGCAAATGTGAGTTGCCCAATACTTGTCCTGATTCCCTATCTTGACACCAAAATAATGGAAGTAATCGTTTTTAACATGTGGTGTAATCTGGCATTTTTGTGAAGGGATTGTCACTTCATCACACACTCTGTAAAAGTTATAATCAATGCTACAGTTTTATGAAATTATGTAGAATATGTATAAAACAGTTACCTCAAGGGTTTGGTTTTTTCTTTAAATGTAATAATATATTTATATATATATATATATATATATATATATATATATATATATATATATATAGCGGATGGAGAGAGAGATGAGGTATATATATATATATATATATATATATATATATATATATATATATATATATATATATATATATATATATATATATATATATATATATATATTATATAATCACAAACAACCAACAGCCTTTCAACGTAATCGAGAGAGAACTAGCAGCAGGGATGCCATTCTAAAAATTTTGAAAACTCAAGATTGTGTGGTCAAAATACTCAAGGTTTAGCAAAATATCTCAAGACCTTCATAAAGTCAATACAACTCAGTTTAGTTAAATAATTTTAAAAATAAATAAAATAAATAAATAAAGTACATATATTTACTTTATAAATTATTATTATATTATACTTATGCATATTCATTACTTTAATATATGTATAAGTATTGTAAAAATCATATATATATATATATATATATATATATATATATATATATATATATATATATATATATATATATATATATTTTTATATTTTTTTATATATATATATATATATATATATATATATATATATATATATATATATATATATATATATATATATATATATATATATATATATATATATATATATAAAAAAAAATTTTTTCTTTTTTTTTTATATTTATATTTATCAGTGATGTCAGAATAAAATTCAAGAGGAGGAGCAGATATGAGTTACGGAGCTTATTATTATTATTATTATTATTATTATTATTATTATTATTATTATTATTATTATTATTATTATTATTATTATTATTATTATTATTATTATTATTATTATTATTATTATAACGGAATGTCTTTATTTTGTATGATTCCTTTTGCAATTGCAATTACCCCGCTTTACTCATCTACCCCTTCATAAATATTCATCTCCTCTTGAGAATTCTTAGAATTTTCCAGTCTCTTGGAATACCTTTGATGAGGTCCTCCATCTTGCAAATCCCTTATTAATTCTTGTTTAGGTTCCCAGGTTATACAAGAATTATTATATTTTGTAACATGCTGCTTTGCCAAAATTCTGTCACTTGTGGTGCTTGCTTTCATCTTGTTTGTAAATTTAGTTTTTACCGTATTTACCTGGGAAAAAATTCTCTCAACACAGGCAGAAGAGTGAGGCAGAACAGTCAGAGTGGTCATAAAATTGGATAAATTTTTAAATTTAGGTTGGTTTAGTCCATCCGTTATTTCACGCAACTTATACCAAAATTCTGGAATTTTTAAGTTTTCAGAAGTAGGAATACTTGGGTGTACCTCTTTCATGATTCTAAAGTTTCGATATTCATCATCAAGGTCATCAAGTTTATTATTATCAGGTACAAAAGATTTGAAGTGGCCAGCTAAAGTTCCAATAGATGTGGGTGAGTTTTGACTAGCAACAAAATTTGGATCCAAAACTTTTAGTTTAGCAAGTATGCTATTTTCATCAAAACAAAATCTCTGCTTAATTTGGGAACATAATTAAATTTAGGTTGGTTTAGTCCATCCGTTATTTCACGCAACTTAATGATCATCGAAGGGCTCTTGCCAAAAAAGCGACATTGTTCTTCCGCCAGGAAAATATCCTCAATCATTTTATGGATCTTTTCATCCAGGGGATTAATATCACTTAATTTCATTTGAGTGAGACATTCATCTTTAATAAAAAAAACTTAAAATAATTTTATATTCAGTTGATACCATACTATGCAATTTATATAGCCTAAAATGCTCCGACTGAAACTCTAAATTCAGGGCATTCACCTTTCGTAGTATGTATAGAAGGAAACAGAGCATATGTTTTGTATCTCGGCTGGCAAGTGTCTCATATATTTTATTTGCATTTTATCACTTTTTATTTCTGATTGAAAATAAAGCACAAGTGAATCCCATTGCTCTAAAATTACAGAAATAACATTTTCTCTGGAGAGCCACCTAGTTTGTGCAAGTTTTGGAATACGATGATGTTTGGACTTTGGACTACATCTTTGGACTACATCTTGAAAAAGAGCAAAATCATTTAAACGCTTACTACTACGAGAAAAGTAAGATGTGAGATCTTTAAGAAAAGACTCCAAATATGTTGGCAACACTGACACAGCATGGCTTGCACAAAGCGAAAATGAGTGGCATACGCATCCCAACACGAAAACTGAAGGCAAAACATCTTTTAGTAACTTTTGAAATCCATTTCTTTTGCCAAGCATCGTAGAACAATTGTCACTTCCAAAGCCAATAATGTTAGTTAATGGAATATTTTTTTCTTGAAGAAGCTCCTTAAACGAATGGAAAAGGCCCACAGCACTTCCATTTTCAACCACAAAAGTGTCTAGAAGTGCATCCACTACATCCATTTTCTTCATATCAAAGAATCGAATTACTATCGCTAAAACTTGCGTTACAGAAATATCGGTGCTTTCATCAATTATAATAGAAAATTTTTGATTCCGGCATATTTTATTTAATTCCGCTTTTTCAAAGTATGCTATACCATCTTGGATGATATATGAAAGTTTCGTTCTTTTATAATTAACCTTTTTGGCAATATCAATGTCGGGAAAAGCCTTATGATGCTCTGAAAAATAACCTGCAAATAATGCTTCTGCTTTTGCATTTTTTTCGGATTCCGAAATATTTTTCTTTTTGATAAGAAAATCACTAATATTTACCTTTGATCTCGCTGCTTGAAAGTTTTTGTTATGTTTTTCTGAATTTTTATGAGACAAGAGCATTTTCTTACTGGCATTTTTTAAGGTAGTGGAGCAGCAAATACAGTAGCTATTATTTTTATTATCTTTGTCTTGCTTTAGCCAATCTTTAAATTCATCAAGTAGAAGCCATTCCTGTTTGAATGACTGGAAATACCAGGTTTTTATTTTTTTCTTCGGAGATTCGTCTGCCATAATTAATGGAGGTTTATAAAATTTATTGAAGTATTGCACAATTTTCAATTTAATATCACAAATTCACAATAACGTACTAAACACTTTCAATTTTTAGCACAGAACTAGGTGATACTGATAAGATCATAAGAACTAAGCCACACTGTAACACTGCACACACGGTCATGTGAAGTCGAAAACTAACACGTTGAAAACTTGAAACCGGAGCATTGGCAGTTCTGTGACAGAATTTCCAATGTCACAAAATTTGACAGAACTTCTGTCAACTTTCGTTGCCAAAACGATCTAGAATGCATGAGAGCTTTAAAATTGTTGCCACTTGTGTGTTACCTTAAAACTCTTTTGTCTTTTAAAAGCAATATATATATATATATATATATATATATATATATATATATATATATATATATATATATATATATATATATGTGTGTGTGTGTATATTTTTTTTTTAATTTTTTCATATATTATATACATATATATATATCTGCTGTTTGCTAAGGTTATCACCTATATTCTGTTCAATCAAACACGCCATCCAATTAGAGCGCATTTTACATCAGTTAGGTGTTACTAGTTGCTAAAAGGTGTGATGGCATGGCCCATGACATCACAACTTTTAGCAGCTAGTAACACATAGCTGATGTAAAATGCGATCATGTCCTCATGAGCAATTCGCAATCCCTCGTGTGTGGTTTCCAATTTTAACATTGATGACAACTCTACTGCGTCATATAAGTTGCCAGTTCATAATTGCCATATACATTATAAAAAACTAATCAAAGGAGTTCCTAATTTTTGGAAATGAAATATTTATATATTTTAAATTTATGTTTCTTTACTTATTTTTAAAGAAAGTTGAAATACTCAAGATTTTAGCAATTTTTAGGACAAACACTCAAGTACTCAAGATGAATGCCAAAAACTCAAGAACTTGAGAAAAACTCAAGCGATGGCATCCTTGACTAGCAGTCTAGCCCAAATACACATTTACTGACTGCAGTCTGGGTTGCCAACTTACCTTTGACAGAAGTTTAGTTCGTAAGGTTATGCAACCCTATCCCTGTCCAGATAAAAATGCTCTTAGGTCATCATAAAAGTCTGGAGAGTTAAAACTAAAGGTAATTGAATATTTTAATACATATATATTAGTTTTTTTCCAGACCAGGATGATTTAGAATTATGTATTTTCATGGTTGAAGCATTTTTGTGTCTAACCAAAATTTATCATATCAAAAGCTATCAAACAATATAGGTTTATTCAATAATAAATCTTTTCCTAGCCTGGTGACGTCATAGAGGATGTTTGAAAATCCCAACCCAATCAAAGGTCAACTATCAATAAAGTGCCTAAAATTCGAAAAACTGGAGCTACGTGATGAAAAAATCTTGCATCGTATATTGTGTATTAATATAAATATTTTTAAGTGTATAAATACAATTTACACTTTTGACATTTTGACTCCTCGAATTAATATTTTATTTGTTTTGCCAACTATACAAATTTGCTTTTCATGTTCACTCACGCTTGATGAATTTAATATTTCGATCTTCGAAGTTCAATTGCATGTCAAAAATCATCATAGGAAGATACGAAAAGTTTTTTTGTTGTTGTTTAAGTAAAAGTCAACCTATCTCTAGTCAAAAACTCTTTCTTTTCATTATATTTGTCTAACTATATAACTCATTTCTATAAGCAACTCATTGAGCACTGCATATGATTCACATGGCACCCTAGGCCTAGGTCAATTTGTTTTGATCTAAAATTGGATGTAATTAAATACTATTATTTAAAGTACCATTTCGTTTAATAAAATGCTTCATTTTAATATATATATATATATATATATATATATATATATATATATATATATATATATATATATATATATATATATATATATATATATATATATATATATATATATATATATATATATATAATATATAATATTATATACTATATATATATATATATATATATAATATATATATATATATATATATATATATATATATATTAGTCAAAATTTACCTAATGTTAGGTACAGTTTGGTATAGAAGTGAATATGAAATAAATTACCATAGTTGTCATGTTTAGTGCCATTGTTTATTATTAAATAATTTAAATCTTCGGATACTATGAAAATTTCAAAATTGACATTTGATTGAAAATTGATTTTGGTTTTTTTAATAACTTTTTTTTATAACCTTATTTACAAATAAATTTGATAAAAGAATTAAATACTATAGGTACATGAGATATTTTAATTAAATCTGAGTAAAATTTAACAGAACAAATTTTCTGTAGAAATTCCTTTAAATCTGATAACTTTGGTTTACTGTTGTTTACATTTTTAATCTTCTTCTTCTTCTTCTCAGAAAAGGAAAGATTTTTCTTTTTTTAAGTTGCGGTAACTTTCAATAAGGTAATTTTGGTCTAACTTTGTAATTAATCATTATTGCCAGGTGCGTTTGTCGTCTGATAATGTATTAGGTAATTAAAGCGATAACTTGTTCCATATATAAAATAAATTTATTTAATTTTGTAATAACATTTTCTTCAAAATTATGAAAGAGAAAATCTTGAACCGTAAAGTCCTAATATAAAGATTTTAATTCACTGATATTTTCTTTCTCCTAGATTTAATCATGTTCTAGAAACAGGATGCTTAGTCTGCAGCCAACCAGTTTGTGATTTTTATTCACCAAATTGTGAAAATAAGTTATCAAAGTTAGGAAAAGGAAAACTTCCAGTTTACAACAATATTCTAGAATTTGGTGTGCCTGGAAAATATTTTCCAACTCGTCTCAAAAAAAAAATTTATACCGTAAAATATACCTCATTCCCTCTGTATTTCCTACTTGAGAATCCTATCTAATAAAAGTCCAAGGAAATGAAACCTTTTATGCAACCCGAAGTGGACCTCGACATATTTCAGTAATACATATATATAAATCCATGAAATACGGAACCCATCAATTTTTTATTCTAAATTTAGACCATTTTTTATTTTTATATGCATACGATTCCAAAAAATTGAACAAATTTCCTAAGCTGAATGAAACATTGGAAAGATATTTCTTAATAGCTATATAAAACAATAACATCAATCTCTCTCTCTCTCTGTCTCTCTCTTCTCTCTTCTCCTCCCTATCTCGTCTCTCTCTCTCTCTCTCTCTCTTACCTCTTTTTCATTTCTTCTACCTCTCTCTCTACTACTCATCTGCTCTCTGAAGACCACTGCCATCTGGTACTACTACTCGTACTCTAATCTCACTCTTCTCTCTCTCTCTCAACCACGCTCTCTCTCTACTCTTCTCTCTAAACCTGCATTCGTTCTCTCTCTTCCTCTTCACATCTCTCTGCATCTCTCTCTCTCTCTTCTATCAAAAGCTTTCCCTAATCTTTTAGGTGAAAGTGAAAATCATGTTCAAATTCCAATATGTTATTGTATAATTCATGTTCAAAATTATGTTGGAATGGAAACATATTGCATAAAAAAAACTCAAATGACATTTCTACGTTTTGCTTTTAGATAGATGTAGCTTGCTATTTGGCTATCCAAGCAATATGCTACTTATACTCACTCACCCTTATCATAGTAATATTACTATATATTATTATTATATAACCTACGATATATATAGTTTATACTATAATTTTTTCATATATATAATATATATATATATATATATATATATATATAATATATATATATCTATATTATATATATATATATATATTATTTATATATAAAATATATATATTTATATATATATATATATATATATATATATATATATATATATATATATAATATATAATTATAATATATAGTATATATATATAATTATATAGCCGTATTATATATGATTCAGGTACTTCTGGGAAAAAAGGTAGGTTGGCTTAAATATACAGAAGTGGAAGAAGAAGAAAAAATTAGAAGTCAGAAAAAAACAAGCGAAATGGTATTATCAGAAAAATGAATATATCTTGTGAGAAGGTTGTGTACCAGTATCATTAGCGTGATTTTTTCATCGGTTAAATAACGTCGTAATCCATCCGAATTTGATAAGCTTACGAGGTTCTACTTAGTACTGACAATATATTAATATAGTTTTTCTCATTAAAATTGTTAACTGTAAATCAAAAAAATAATTTATTTCAAACATTTGATAAATTTAAATTAATCTCCGATTCGTCTGACGGTTGAAGCACGAAAAAGATTAAATTGATTATTATGATGACCTCTTTGAGAAATTTTAAGGATCTATTGCGATAAGAGTAAAAATGCTACCGTTCCATACTACTTTATATAACTGATATTGTATCAACAATGAAATATGGATTTAGGAATATAGGAATGAAAAACCACTTCGTGAACGCGCTCTCAGAATCTGCTTCATTTCTTGGCTCAATAAGATCGAGGACATGGAATGCGCTTAAACATATAACATATGGTTGCTAAGATTTCGGAACACTCCTACAAAAATCTAGTGACATCAACACAATACTAAAATAATTAGCTAGTGATAGTGTTTTTCAATTATTGATATTGTTAATATATATTAAATTCGGGTGCTTGACAGTATTTATTAATTGGTAGATTAGTGTTATTAATATTGCATAGTGATTGATGATAAATTCTCTATTGTAGATAAAATATAAGTAATATGAATGATGAGTAGTGTTAAATGTTAAATTATACTAGGTGAATTCATTCACACTGATAAGGTTGTCATGTGATCTCTAGGAAATAAATTTCAACATATATTAATTTGTAATGAATAATATTAATGTATAGTGATTAAGATAACCATAATGGTAATAATGATAGTATTAGCGATGGTAGTGATGTTAATAATGACAGTGATAATAATGGTAAACGTGTAATGATAATGATAGTAATATTAATAGTTAATTGATTAAATTACTTAATATAAATAAATAAATATGTTTATTAATAATACTATATATATAAGTATATATTTATAGTATTTATTACTAATATATATAAGTATATACATATATATATGATAAGTATATAATATATAAAATTATAAATATGTGCGTCTGTGTATGTAGAATTACTATTTGAAATGTTATATATTTGGAAAACACTGAAGAGTAAGGAAAGAGGAGAAAACGGAAGGAAGAGATAGAATATAACATAGAGTAGGAGAAGGAATGAGGAAGAAAGGGTGGTCTGAGAGATTTATGGAAAGGGGGGATTATCTACATAAACTCAAATGATAAGTTATGAGTTCTGAAAAAATGTGTGTCTTATGTATCCAGCGGTACTATATGTGGTGTGAAAACATGGGGTTACGAATGCGTTATTGGTTCACCAAGAGGAAGATTGGAATGTTTGAGATGAAAGCAGGCTGCATGACAAGGATATTTTTCTGTAAGGGCTAGTTAGAAAGTAGAGTAATGTGATTCATGAATAGCGGTAATAAGAGAGATGATGTGATTGGAAGACATGGTTTGGTGAGAAGAGCGGAGTAGGAAATGTTAAGATGGTTTGGACATCTGCGAGAGAATGGGGAGCAGAGGTGTTAGGAGAGTTTGGGAGGCGGATGGATAGGAAGGAGAGGAGGGGGAGACCAATGAAGAAATAGTGACATGCGACAATGGTAATAAAGGAAATTTATATTGTGGAATAGCGAGAGCAGGATAATTATTGTGGAAGTAAGGTAGGGTGTTGGCGAGAGAAATAGGAATGGAATGCGGATGGAGGTGGGTGTGAGCGGTCGAGATGAATGGAAATATGTTAATAAATGGATGAATTTTAACTCTTGGCATGTGAGTAGTTAAATTTTTATGATAACTAATAATAATAATAATAAATAATAATAATTTTCTTTATGAATATTATAATTTTCAACATTTTTACAAGATCCATTCCTGGACATACTTACAATGGTTTACACAACTTCACCTCATATATTTTGATTAAATTGGTGTATAGAGCTCCCTTGAGAAGAATTGAGCGTCTCTTCCTTTGGGACCTTGGCTACCTGTCCTCTCGTGTATCCTTAAATAAAGATACACCCTTCCTCCATGATTAAGGCTCTGCCCGTGAATTATTGGTGATGTAGATTATTTCTCTTTAAAAATATTATTGTAGTATAAATATTACTATATAAAAAATATATATATAATATATGATATAGTATTATATATATATATATATATATATATATATATATATATATAGTATATATATATATATTAATTATAACTATATATATATATAATATATATATATATATATATATATATATAGGTTTATATATATTATATATATTTATTCTATAAATATATATATATATATTATTAATATATATATATATATATGTATAATATATATATAATTATATAATATATATATAATTGAGTATAATATTTATGATAATATATAATATATATATATATATAATAATTAATATAATATATATTATATAAATATATTATTATTATATTATATATAATATATATTATATATATATATATATATATAATATAATAGAGAGCATAAAGAAAAAACTTATATATATAAAATAGTTATATTTAACAATTCTACTTTATAACGGATGGTCTAGGCAATTTCATTAAATATATATAAATATATAATAGCAGAAAATATATATATTAGTAAGAATTTATATAATATTTATAATTATTAGAGTTTATATATTATTATATATTATATATATAATATATATAGTATATATATATATAGTAAGTATATTATTAATATTTAATAATAATTATATTATGTAAAGTATATATATATAGTATATTTTATATTATATTATTATAAATTATGATAAATAATTTCAAATAATAATTATATATGTTTATATTTATTATATATAATATATATAATATGACACATAAATATTTTACTATATCGACTATAAACAATAATAGTATAATAAAACAATAATAGTATAAACATACTACTATGCATGTTATATTTAAAATTATAAATAAATATATTATAACTTTATCATATATAAAAATTTATATCTATTACTATATTTTTCTTAATAATTTTATCTAATACTATTATATTACAATATATATATATTATATATAATATCAGTATATAAATATTAATATATATAAGAACTCTATAAATGTAATACTGATATAATATTATATTATTTATATACATATAATAAATATTATTCTAATATACAAATTATTATATATATATATATAGTAATAATATTATCTAGTATTATTATATATATATTATATTTATTATAAGTATTTAAATATCATTAATTAATATAAAATAGGTAATATATATATATATATAAATATATATATATATTATATATGTATTTATAATACTATATATTATAGTATATATAAATATATATATGATAATATTATATTCTACTAAGTCATATATATATATAATATTATATTATATATAGTATATTATATAAAAAAAAATAAATTATAGTATATTATTATGAGTTTATATATATTCACTATAAAAATATATATTATTATAAATATAAATTATATACCTACTTGTATAATTAGTATATATACTAGTATATATATTATACATATTATAATAAATTACGATTTCTTCATATGATACTATATATAAATATATATATATATATAATATATTAATTACAATATATTAACTAATATATATATATATATATATATATATATATAATACTATATACTAATATATATAAATGTCTATCTGTGGTAGGTAAAAGCCAAAGGCCCACAAAATTCCACCAGAGTTGGGTGAAGTTCCCAGGTGAGAACCAAGATAAAATCTGACATGCCCCGATTCACGCGTTTGAAAAATGTTGCAATTCAAAAGTACCGTGGTTGGGATAATAGATAAACGGAGTGTAATCCAGACTTTACCAATACGCTGTCATAAATGACAAACAAAGATTGCAGTCACATAATCCGGACTTAAAGCATATGAGTATGAGGCTTAGAGAGTCTAAGGCAGTATAATGGGTATGAGGCCATGTAGAAAGAACTGCTGCCAATAGCCCTTTCCAATGGAGGAGGTTATTAGCTGGACATGGAGGTGTTCAGAAGAGCATTGGTGTCCATTGTAATAGTGATAGAATAAAGAGAGACACACAACAATTCGATGGGTATAAAAAGACCGGAGAGGGTTAGTGAGAGTAAGAGAGTTGATAAGAAGAAAAACCATAGACTCCACCATTTCAAAGATACTGTGTGATTGGAACCACTCCATGAAAGTGTGTAGAAGCATACTTTATTCTGAAACGAACGATACCTCTCCCATGATAAATGAACAAGGCGAGCGATGGGGATGGAAATTGTGAATGAATTCTGAAGGCATCTCAGAACTACTCAACTCTTTAGAAAGAGAAATTTGATCATATCAATTAAGATGACGAGAAAAAGAAACACCAATGATATTATGGACAGACAAATCTTGAATTGTGCGTTTTCGAAGATGTTATAGTTGAGTGGAATATTATGTATAGTAGAAAGATGAAGGAACTGAGATTTGAGACATTGAAGAATACTTTGTTCTCAATTCCTCAATTAGAAATTTGTGAAAGATAAGAATTTAGTTGCTTCAAGGCTGCCCTTCTAGCGAAGCTAATTGCTGTTGGGATGTCGAAAAGCGTTTTATGGTGACGTATCTATCAAAAAATGAAAGAGTGTATCGACAAGCAGAGGATTCGTCCGGTAGAGAAGTGGTGTCAAACATATATGAACGGATTAGTGTGAAGATAGTAAGTAATATGAGACGAAAATTATTAATTAAAAGTATAAAGGGAGTTGGAGATAAGACAGAACCCTGAGAAACACAACTATTTGTAGATTTAAGGGATGAACGATGACCGTCTTCATGAACTGCTATGGAACAAATGAAAAGGATATGAGAGAGAAGGATTTATACCGAAAGAGTTATATTAAGAAATCAAAGCTTTGTGCCAGACTCTAACGAAGAATTTTAACATGTCTAGCGTCACAGCGAAAGATTCACTGAAATGCCGAAGGGTAAAGGACCAAGAATCAGAAAGCAGAAGAAGGATTTTATCAGTACAGTGTTTCTTACAAAAGTAATAATGGCGACCAGAAATAAGATTAGATGAATTGAGAACTTTCCAAATCTTCTTAAGGATAGATTCAAAAATCTTATAAAGAACAAGAGTTACATATCAGCCCTGAATAATCTATGGAGGAGATCGGTCCAGGCGCCTTCTGTGGTGGGCCGTTTAAAGAGTTTCACGGTATCTGGAATTACAAGAATAATTGTTGCCGCTCAAAATACAGGTAGAACTCTTAAAAAGTACGGTTTTTCCTAAGTTTATAGTATGTATGTTTGTATGTATCTATAATTAAATTATTATATTATCATATATAAACATATTAATATATATATTAGTAAAATTATATTATTTATAATAAATTAATATTTAAATAAAATAATATACTTATATTATATATATTTATAATAAATATAATATTATATATAAGTAATTATATAATATAGTTATTATAATATAATAATATATAATAAATATCCGATATATATTATATAGGCGCGGCTTTACGCGGGAAGCACAGGAGGCCGGGCCGCCTCTAAAAAATAAAAGAAAACTAATTCGTAACAAAAATTATTCACCAAATTTACATTTATTACTATTAAAATAATGTTTAAAGATTTATGGCAAGATTGCATGAATTCACTCTAAAAATCTTTTTCAATTCTGCCGAAAACATGTATTTGTCTTCATGTTTTCTTTGGAGACAATTATCGATTATGTGTCCTTTTTCTTTACAATGGAGACAACCTCCTGACTAGCATTAATTATAATGCTTTAAGAGCACACACTAGATTGAGAAGGTGTGGATTATCGGTGGACACTGAAAGGTAATCTGGTATATTTTTATTTTGAGGAAGAGTAATTTCCACAATATTGTCCTCTCTCGAGCGTAAATCTATAAATAAATCCTTCCTCAGAAAATTTAGCAACTACTACTCCTAGAGGTTTTAGCATTAGTTACCCTTTCAAATAAAATATCACTTGTAAAAAAGACAATTGTGACCTATCTTTTTTTAAAAAAAAATAAAATAAATAAACTTATTTAATATACTATATAATTATATATATATATATATATATCACTAACATAATCAATCAACTATATATATATATACCGTACATATTAAGCTACTAATGAAATTTCAAATTTGTTTTATATACCAAATATTTCATGCGTATAGTTGTGAAAACCTTTTTAATAAAAATTTAACTTCTATATAAAATTTGTGATACTTTATTATATTTACTATTATAAATATATTTATACGTTAACAACAACACCATATATTAATAAAATATATATACAACTAACATTTATATATATCGGAGAGAGAAATAGAACCTCAATTAGAGGGGGATAGAAAGATTTGCAGGACAAAGAGACAAAGAGAAGAGAGAGAATTGAGCGAGCAGAAGAGAGAGATCCGAGAGAGAGAGAGAGAGAGAGAGAGAAGAGTTATACTAAAATTACTATATTGAGACCATAGAATTAACCACAGGTGTAAGAATTGCGAACGAGAAAAAAGTCAAACAAACTGGAAGTACTCATGCGGGGGCAGCGCCTTAATTATCACGGAAACCGTAAAGATTTTAATGTGAGATTTAGAGGCTGTAATTTTGGATCTACCCGGTCAATCGAGTCTTAGTTTATAACTATCTTAAACTGCAAGCGTTAGATAGTCCATCCTCACACTCATGAGATGATATATCTAGTATGTGTGTGTCAATAACTATTAAAGAACTGCAGTACGTGGTTTGTATATGCTGAATTATGGAAACTACGATGCATATAAAGTGGTTTGCAAGGCTTTTTGGATCACGCACAATGCGGATTAGATGTGAGAGTTATTAAAGAGTATTTGACTCTTATGACCAAAGCCCTTGTTAATCTGGCCGGACGAAGGAGGAACAGGTGATGGTATAGAAACATTAAAGTATGGTTTTAAAAGAGAAACTTCCTCGGTTTTAGAATAATTGTGCAGGGATGGT
>JABUQX010090351.1:12500-34559 GCA_015478945.1 Trachelipus rathkii | reverse complement strand
TTTTTTTTTTTTTTTTTTTTTTTTTTTTTATTTTTTTCTTTTTTTTTTTTTTTTTTTTTTTTTTTTTTTATTTTATTTTTTTTTTTTTCTGTTTTTTTTTTTTTTTACAGATCGAAACCACTCACGGCTGGGCCCTCTCAAGTATGGATTCTCTACCACAATACAAACAATAAAGGTTGAATTAACATATGTTTCAAATTAGTTTATAACCGAGATATCACATGTTAAAATCATATTTCTCTAAACACTAGCATACGTTCATTTGTTTAACAGGTGAGTACATTTATATGATTAATGGAAATCATATAAAAGAATTAACTCATCTGATTGTTTCTCGTTCTGTGCGTTAACGTGCAGTGAATAGAATAGTATAACTGTGTAAATTCAAGTTCAAGAATCATCATGAATGAACACGAATGTGTTACAATTGCCAGGAACAAAACAGACATGCTTTTTAAATTATAATGGCAGGTACATCAAAATGGTCAACTGCGTTCGAAAGATATCCCATGAAAAAAAATATACCAAACAGAGGAAGAAATTACCAAGATCGGTAAAAAACGTTTGAGGCCATTAGCCAAGACTACGCCCTCTCTCAGGGAAAATGGCATGTTTTTAAAGCTGGGATACGAGTAAACGTCCACACGACCGACACGGGCGCACGTCAACAAAGACATACCGTAGACGGGACTGTGCTTCAAGTTATCTCCTAAGTACTAGCACCCGAAGAAGAGTGTCTCTTCATTATCAATGTGTCCTCTAACCAGCATATGAGCGAACATTGCCAACAGAGATGTCAAACTATTCTACAGATTTTAACCGTCCCCACAAAGCACCCGCCTAGCCAGAGCACCAAACACTTGTTCGTAGGCAAGCCTACCCACGCAACAGACACCAAACGAGAGGATCGCGAGGTCCGCGACACAGAGCTGACATCGCGAGCACACTATTAGCTATCCTTCTCGAGAAACAGAGTGAGTTTATGCGTCACACGAACAAAGCACACACTATCACTCTGCCATATAATAACTGACCAGAAATGCTCACATGCGATTACAGATGAATCGCTGCTTTACAAGAATGGATTACTAATTATCGAAACACCCAGTAAGCCTGGATGATTTGAAAACCCTCATCCGACGCTACTACCGATTACCAACATCCTTTATTAAATGTCTGTATGTGGTCTTCTGTGTGACAATTTAGTCAGCCCTTTCTTTTTGCCACCTAGGCTTTCAGGGATATCTTATCTGCAATTTTTGCAGCATCATCTACCAGAGCTTCTACAAGATATTCTGATTGCCAATAAGCAAAGGATGTGGTTATGAAATGACGTGCACCAGCTCACTATTCGTCATATTGTCAGAATTATTAAACACCAACTACGGTCACGAATGGGGCGCCAGCCACGCCTAGTTTAGGCAACGGCGTTCCAATGAAATGCCAACCACGATTAGATTACTTTGTGGGGCTGGGATGAAGTACTATGGTTTATTCTACGTCTGTTGAAACACAAGAGAGCTACAAAACTCGAAATTGTGGAATGAAGCAACTATCCCGCTTCGTCCTCCTTGATTGCTATACAACGTTCCAAGAGAAACATGGATATACGTCGTGCCAGAATGCCGCAATTCAGGAAG
Source organism: Trachelipus rathkii (assembly GCA_015478945.1). Lineage (NCBI taxonomy): Eukaryota > Metazoa > Arthropoda > Malacostraca > Isopoda > Trachelipodidae > Trachelipus > Trachelipus rathkii. The sequence continues at coordinate 32,919 of JABUQX010090351.1, read as the reverse complement.
ATGGAGAGGCCACTTGAACATTTACTCTAAATTGATGTACTATGAACAAAAATAACGTATGACAAAATATCAGTCTTAAGAAGTATTTTCTGCCCTAGTTTATAGGACCAAAATTGTTTATAATGTAGTTTTTGGAACCCATAACATAAAATATTTGCTGTTGTAATTCGTGAAACACTATATTATATATATATATATATATAATATATATATAAATATATTATATAAATTATAATTTATTATATTATTTAATATATATATATAATATTATATTAATATATATATATATATAAATATAATACTATATATATATATGATATATATATTATATATATTATAAATATATATATAATATATATATAATATATATATATATATTATATATATTATAATATCATAATATAATTATATAATAATATATAATATATAAATAAATAATATTATAATATATATATAATATATTATATAATTATATATATAATATATATATATAATTATATATATATATATATATAATATAATATATAATATAATAATATATATATATAATATATAATATATTATAATATATATATATATAATATAATATATATATATAATTATATATATAATCTATATATAAATATAATAATATATATATAAGTATATATATATATAATAATATATAGTATGTGTGTGTGTGTGTGTGTGTGTGTGTGTGCATGAAATTTTTTATTGGGAGTCAGAATTCAGTTCTAAAATATCGACTCTTAGAGTCGAAGTAGGGAGTCGGTTGTTTTTAATATCAACTCTGGGAGTCGAGTTAGTCGGAGTCGGGAGTCTATCTATTTTTTTCTGACTCCCCATCCCTGGTATGAACTGTTTATTTTTTAAACTGTGTTTTTAACACATATATCATCTGCTTTCAATGTTTCTAATATTTATAATTCAGTACTAAATAGGAACCACAAAAGATCAAATGTTATCTGCATTTAAGAGACTAAGGTTGTTATATAAATGAAGTATAAGTATACAATTGAATTTGGTGAAACTGCCACAGCAGTCCCACCCTCTCCATATGTACTCTCATATTTCCATCATTGCAATTATTATTATCACTTTAATATTATTAAATTATAAATTATATTATAATATTATAAAATACCACCAGATGAACAATAACCCCTTACATATATAATATATATTATATATATATTATATATAATTATATATATATAATACAACTAGAGATTTATCTTTTATAGACATTTGTAAAATGTTAAACATTATATATATACATACAACTAGCATATATTAATAGTATATATATTATATATTAATATAATGAATGAGTCAAAGAGATTTTACTCTCCATCAAGCGGGATTCGAACACTGGGAACTCCACGTTGCTTGAGTTAAACAGATAACCTGGAGATATAAGAAACAGCTAATTATAATCCACATGATTAGGCCACAGTCAGCTTTCAAAAACTTTTTCCTCTCTGTTTAAGCAACCCATAATTATTAGATTAGGACATATTCAACGCAGAAGCGTATAATAATATGTAGTACCCCCTTATTCTGCGTAATAAATCTACATCAAAGCAAAAAAAAGTTTTAGTTTTTGATAAGATATAGATAGAAGGTATAATAAGATATTCATATAGAAGTGTAAGTTAGTTAGCCTAATAATCAAGAAAAGACTTCAAATATAATATAAATGACATTGTTTTTTTTTCTATAAGGTCAATATATAGATGTCGGATTGATCTAACAACTGTCATTCCAACTATTTTTTTTTAACGATTATATTGAAAATTATTATGATTATATATTTAATAAAATAGAAATATAATTAACGGGTCTAACACTAGGTAGAGCTGGTCATATAAATAAACCTAAATAAACCTAAACAAACCTAAATAAACCTAAATAAACCTAACTGAATATTTGTCTGAAATAGTTATTATTAAAAGAGAAGGTGTTTAGTTTGATGCGCAAGGGTACGCGTTTACCACAGGTTGGAAACGCTGCACTAGGCCATCCATTAACTGAAGAATTCAGAGAGAAGAAGAGAGAGAGAAAGAAAGCTTTTGGTCAAAGTTGGAGACTGACAGACCAACGAAACAGGAAACAAAAAAAATTCAGAATTTTTGGATTTAAAAATGTAAAAATTTCTAAACATTTTAAATTTATTCAATTATCTAATCTGAGGTTCGGAGAACGTATAATGTTATTATAAAATCAAATTACTGATAATGAGCTATTTTGGAAAGATTAGAAGATTAACTGAGATGAGCAAGAAAAAATAAGACAGATATTAAAGTGAAATTTAAAATAATACATTGTACAGTAGAATGTGAAGTTACGTTTCCCATGGCCAAGAATCAGTTCGAGTCGTTTGAAGAGGAAAAGATTTACCAACTTCTCTTCCTGAGAAGAGATGAATGTGAGTGCAGAGCTTCCACAGACCAACACCTTTCAAAAATAAATGTAATTTTCTTGCGTTGAGGAATCATGCCCTGCTAAATATAAGAGGGGCTAATAATATATATATATTATAAATATATAAGCAGACGAATAATAAATATAAATGATTAATACTAATAAATATATTAAAATATAATTTATGACTTGTAATATGTTTTTCCTAGTTTTTCGTGTTTCATAGTATGATGCGCGAACCTAAAACTTAATAAATATTATATATATAATATAAAAAATATATTAGTGTATTAAATATTAAACATAGGATTTAGTAATTAATTTTCCTAAGGGAAAACATATAGTTTCACTATATACGATAAATATTTAAAAAACTACGAAATAAATTATTTTATTAAGTTAAATAACGAAGAATATATATATAATATAAATAAGTAGTGATAATATTAAAGGATGAAAAATATATTGAATTATAATAATAAATATATTTTAATATTTCTAACTAAATTTATATATAATTAATATCATATAATTAATATGTATTTACAATTAAATTAATAGTTTTATTTTTAATAATAATTATAATATATATTAAATAAAAATTATTAATTATATATAATTGTTAATTATTATTGTTGTTATTGTATATATTTTATATATATATTAATATATATATATATATATATATATTGATATAATATATAATATATAATTAATAATATATTATTATGACCCGAGAAAATCACACTAATTAAAAGTAATCAATTAACGTGATAATAATCAGGCACTATTAGTCATTTATTAAACAAAGAATAATTAATTATTATATTGCAACAACGTAAATGTCAGTAGAAAAAGTTCAATTAATTTTTATTGTATTAATAATATAAAGTGAGTAAATATAAAATGAGATCAGATATATGGTGGTCATATAGATAATTCATGATCGCCTGTGGTACTCAGACTGTATTTCGAGTTTTCTCCATTCTTCTCTCTTTCGATCATATTGCCCTCCTGTATCGTGGTCCATACTAAACAAGACCACCCCACACACACACATGCTGCACGCCCTAGTCACAGCGGGAATAAGTAGCTCACGTCGCCATATATCAAGATTCTTTCAGAGGCGCTTTAGTAATAACGCTTTCGAATCGGTTTGACCAACAACTAGCGGTCCCAGGTTCGCAAAATGACCAAGCGCTGTGGGATATGTAATCCTCGCTTACACATGGAAGCAACTCTGAGGCGTATTCTATCCTTCACTATGGCTTGGCTATCATCTGATGCGTCCTGCCTCGAAACACAGGTATATTTGTGAAGTACAGCCCACATCTATTTTCAGCTAAGCTATATATATATATGCATAATTGGCATTATAGTGAGCTAATAGTATAGTGAAGTTATTATTATTCTATGAATTAAAAAAAAAAATAAAAAAATAATATATAAAAAAATAAAAAATAAAAATCCAGTACCGATCCAAATATATAAATATATAAAATACGGTTTTCAAAAAATAGCTATTTTGTTAAATAGACTACCTATTTTACTTCCATTCACACATAAATTTGTCATGGTCAAGTATAGTAAATGTCGCCGAGATATATATGAAGCGTATCAGAATAATCATTACCTTTGAAAGAGATGCAGGATATAACAAGGAGAAATGTGTGAGCAAATAGCGTCATGTTATTTACAGTTAGCGAACTTCAGCAAGTCCATGCTTTTAGAGTTTTCATAATTCGTATTTGAAAGTAATAAACTTCGATGTTTTACGATCTGTTTCTGTACACTGATATAGGACAAAAAGTTCTACCACGTCATAAAAAATATCACACAGCAGAAATGATGCAGTATGAACAAAGATAGATATAGAGGATGTAAACGAGAAGGTATAATCATACATGGTGAAAACGCATGAAAGCCAAATGTCTTGTCGCTACATATATCCCTTGTGTCCTAGAATGGGGGCTAACGAATGCTTCCTATGCACCGAAATGAAGATTAAAAACAAAGGTAGATATCGAGGTCCGACAATGGTATTCAATACTTTTGCTGGCAGAACTAGCCACACAAGCGGCCTCATTAGGGTATGGAAAGAATCCAACGACTTGATCCCTCAAGTCGAACATGAATGACGTATTAGCCCAAGAAAAGATACATAGAGATAAATGAGAATATCTACAATAATCCACAGATGGTAGGTAAGGGCTGGGCCAAATATACAATCCCGCAGGATTAAGACCATGATAAATGCAGAAAGAGACGGACGAATGCATCTGCTCCCTGGACCTGCGGAAGTTATCACAGTGGAGAATTATCTCTCTTGTATTTTTACACTGTAAGCTCCGTGAAGACAATAAAGAATGTGGGAATCGTAAACATATAGCGTTCGGAATTTTCTTTATCCAGTACACAAAAAGGAACTGGATCCGACGCATGAAATAAGTTTCTGAGAGAAAATAATATATTAAATTACATTTATTCATTTCAAGAAAAGTTATAATAAACATAGAATTGAAAAAGCACCAATTATGTCAGTTTCAAAAAATTCAAGTTTTTGTACTATTACAACTGCTACCACTATTAATATGATATCCCTGTTGTAGCAAGGAAGGCCTTTTTTTTTCTGCGTATCTTGGGAGATAAGCCAGGAATTATTGAGGATAATATTCATAACTAATTTAAGTCAGGTAATAGAAGAAGAATTTCTAGATTATATCTCAGAAAAACGAAAAGAGAAAATCCACCTAATGTCAGTATCCAGGCGTGCTCTCGTAAGAGGAACGAGTGTACTCTAGTTAACATGATTGAGAACAGAAAGTACAGTGGTTTCTTGAACAAGGTTGCAATTAGTATATTTCGAAATTTCAGAAAATTCAGAAAGTACACGAGCACTGAGTTAAGATTTCATAGCAATTATTCGTCAGCGTTTGTCAGAACCTTGTTCACCACGAAAACCTCCAGCATCCTCAACAATTCCTGTATGGTCAAGTTGATCAGAGATACGAAATGAGATGTTGACCAACATAGAAACACCAGCAGGGTTTTCCATATGACCATTCTAGATTGTCGCGAGATTCAGAAAGTTCCCGTATTATATTAAATGGATGGGAACTTTTGCAATACTAGGAATTCAGGCACGACTTTAATCCGCAAATTTAATGATGCTGCATTGAGTGGATTCGAGAGGAAGCACTATTGTTTGAAGTATTAAAAACTAACTTCACACCGGAATTTGCTTCGTGATTCAATATATTCCACTCAGAACTTACAAAGAAAGCACAAACTAAAAGTTTCCAAAAACCATTCCAAAACTTGAGAAGGAAGTAGCCCCTTTATTTAACATTCGACAACGCACATAAAAATCATATATATTAAGGGCCTTTGTTGGGAAGAGGAGGACACCAAATGACAGATTTAGCAACTAGTTAGTTCTTACAGCCCAAAAACCACGATGGTTGTAGCACGAACGACCTTTGGTATGCGTGGAGTGGGTGAGAAGTATTTTTGCAGAATTCGATTTACCCCTTGCAATTCTTAAAACTATGCTTGGTGAGGCAAAGATTGCTTTATGGGTTAGCAGGTCAGGAGAATAAAGTCTATATGGTGACACCAAGTGTAAATGGATGACAAAATGGAACGAATGACGTAACTAACTTTAGTTCTTTTATTCCTCGAGACAGAGAGAGTCATAAGAGATCAGGAGGAGCTTGTATATTGTAAAAAACTCTATATGGTATAAGAGGAGAACAACATATTTGTCCTGACACGAGCTAGGTGATTAGTAGATGAAACATAGAGCAGCCATTACGTCACTTTAGACTAATTTGAGATATATATAGATTCAGATATGAGTGAGACTATGCCCATGCTTGAACGTACTTACACACGTAATAATCGAATATATATTTGTACTGAAAACTATACAACCTACATTTATCAGCAGGTCATATATATACGTTATACTCGCGGATATGATTTCACGGCCCCTGATGGTGCATGAAATTGAGATAACGTATATATATAACCCAGTATGTCAAGTTAGTTGCTTTGTTGACTAATAAATACGAGACCGAAAGTTACTACCTCGCTGTGGTAAATTTACTCCTCAGTTAAGCTGTATTCCAGTGAGTTAAGTAAAAGTATAAAATGTCATACAAATACGATGTTGATAGTTATTAATTATCACAGAGCTAGAAACGCTACGTCCACCGGAAACAGAACCATGGATTAGGTTCCCATGCAAACTTGAGCGAGTCGGCCGTTATTCGAACTTTCTGAGGGTTAATAGTCTCCGACAGAAGATTCCTATCGACTCCATTACACCTTACACATACTACTGAAAAAGTCGCTGATTAACAAGTGGCTTCTAGAAGTATTGACATATGTCATAGGCCTCATATGATGCTACTATCTTCTCACCCTGCTTATAGCAAAAGAGTGTGGGATTATAGGCCCGATCAGATCAGTCACACATGAGATTAAGTACAATAGGATAGTAGATCACAAGTATAAATTATAGATAGTGTCTGAAGAGGGGCCTTCTCAAAGTTTTAATGAAAATAACCGAGCAAATTAAATCTCAGACTACACAGTTCATAATATCACAGCTCGTGCTTAAAAAGGAAATTGAGTTTTTGAGAAATTGTGATATCGCGCCTCGTTCTAACCCAGGACATTGTCGATCGAGGCGTTATGGAATCAGAGTCCACACGCGAGAGTCTGTCTCTTGACCCTCTGGTCTCCTCTTCCCCTCTAGCTCTCTCTCTCTCTCTTCGTCTTCTCTGAGGGTATTTCTCGTGTCTCATCTCTCTTCTCTCTCTCCTTTCATCCATTTCCTCGTACTATTCACACCCTCGCAAATCATAGACACGAGTATTTCCTCTTTCCATCAATCTATGTTTATCTCTGAAGAGTGGCAAGTCACAAAGGACAATGGCTCGAGTTGAGTGAGTATTAATTTGGTTCACAAAATAGCTGCTACTCAAAATCGTAAAAAGTATCCATCGGTATCGTCAAAGAGTTGATATCAACCCCTCATGTACACTTACACGGTTAAGGTGGCTCATTGCCTGCTGCGAACCCTAGCTCATTGATAACTAGCATAAAAGATTCGTAAGAGAACGAAGACAACATATGGCCGGCGCGGGTTCAAGTATCTTTGAACATTGTGTAGCCCGTGGTGAAGTGTGATGGTACAGTCAACTCAAAAATAAACACTTTAAGGTCGAGTTTACATATATTAGACAAACTCTCAATTATTAGTACAAACGCGCATCAGGACAACAAGGTAGTATCAGTATTGGAATTTGACAATATTAAAGGGAACTGCAAAATATTTGTTTAAAATTTTTTGATTGTGTTATTAATTACAACAAAACCACGTGGCTCATCACAACAGCTGATCCAAATTGTTTGTTACAAATAAAAATAACTTTAATGAAAAACGCCAAATCGTCGTGTGAATTCCAGCAAGAGATTGTGCCCATGTCATGAACTTCTGACGTTATAGACTGAGGTTCTTAATGTAACGAGTCCGCGAGTAAGACCAAATAGACAAAACACGAAAACGTCTACCTACTTCCAAATGTCTGTGAACAAGAAGAAAAATGAAACACCAAAAAATCTTTTTCAAAAATTAAAATTGTATGGAGAAAGAAGAATAATGTGCGATTCGTGACTGATCAAACACTTATCTTGTGGAGCTTAGTACGGTCTTTTATATAGATAACCCGGGTATTATAGATTTAATTCTCACCAGTGCTATAATTATGAAAGCAAACTTATTAGTGAGTTTTGATCGATGCTGTTAGAAGATCATAGAGTATCAGATTGTTTCAGTGGGATAGCCTTAACTTCAAGCCAAACTCCAACGTGCAAGCATAGTTAGCGATTATAAACAAATGGGATGTGTTAGCAATGATATCACCACTTCTGACGAGAACAAATCAAGGGCCAATACTACCTTACACGATATAACGTCCCCACGGCGCTTCCGTTTATGCAATAGAATTTACGCAAATAACACTTTAATCAGTTCCCGTTGCTCTCAGAGTGAGACTCGCTATTACATAAATACACTAGAGAGCTGATCAATTTCTAATTTATCTTATTCCTATTTCATCGAAAGTTTTAGATATGAGGACCGAGAAATCATGACAGTCAAATTAATGAATTTATTTAAGAAAAGGAACAAGTGCAATACAAAGATAGGACATTATGCCCAAAGCAGCTGTTGTAAATCGGTTCCCGCAAGCCCAGCAAATCTATGATTTCCTCCACTCTTCTCTGTTAAAGGCCCGAACTTATTCTCACAGTTCAAATCACTTATTGTACCTGGTCTCCACTCGCTATGAAAATGGTACACCCTCCTGCACAGCCAGTTGGCAAATTAATAGAGTAAACAACTTTTATGATACCTGCGATACGATAATGTATTGACTATATATATATATAATTAATCAACACCTGGTAATGAGAGAGAGAAAACCTTACATAAGCAGTATTACGTACACTTGTCATTATACTGATATAGATTATATTCACCCACCGTGGAATTGCCTTGAGAGTAGAGTAAGAGAGAACGCATCGGAGAGTAAATGATTATAATATAATATTAATAATATTTATATAATAATATAAATCTATCATATAAATGTGGACATTTTTCTTTAGAAATAAAAAGTTTGGAATAAATTTATGAATAGAAATTTGCATCCCGTGTAATGTGAAGGAAATATAACATGTTATATTATTAAATGTACGCAGACGTAGAAAAACACAACAATACGAACGCACAGGGAAATTGAGGTAAGCTTCTACCACGTTACAGTAAAACAATATATATAGGATGCTCTCCTCTTTGTAGAGCAAACTGAATTGGAATGTAGGAGTACAAATTATGAATATCCAGCAGTATTTATTATATATAAGAATGAATAAACTATGCAGCTCCTTAATGATATAATATTCTGGAATATCAATTGTATCGAAATATAGATTAAGTAAGGGGTATAATATAATATGAGGAACACAGTTTTACGTCAATGATAGTTGCCAAAAGGGGGACCTTTTACTACCTATCAAGAATAGTAATAGAGGTAACCTTATGTGCTCTCTTTACTGTGTCCGTCATTTTGACATTTGTTTGTTATTGTTTGACTAATGTATTTTAAGTAAAAGTGATATCCGCTATTGAACCCGCTCCGGGTTAACTGGTTATAATGATTCAAAGTACACGACGGAAAACCATCGACCCCAAATTTCGTAGTTATTTCGATGGAGATTTTTCTCTTCCTATTTGACTATCGTAGAGCGGAACGAAGGGAGGCTATCAAGCACGTGACTCCAAAGTGTCTAAAAACCGAGTCCAACAAAGTAGTGCAGAGTACTGGGCGTATCGGCACTCTGTAACGCGGAACAGACAGGTAGACATTATTCCGGCACGCGCACGGCACCTAACTCTTGACGGAAATTCCCCTCTTGGCGAATTTGACAGCCCTCCGGTGGAAGAGGAACATTCGCGCGGCCGATCCTCAGCCCTCTCTAACGGATATTGAAAGACGGCCCCACCGCCTCAGTCCCTTTCGCTCCGACCGCTCCCACCTATATTTTGTTTTGTTTTTTGTTTTATTGGTTTTGTATAGGTTTTTGGCATAACTTTGAATGCACACATTTCTAATATAGAATATGAGTACCAGTACAGGGGCTCGATAAAAGTGTTGTACTATTCGAAGGATTTCAAATGAAAAGAAGGCATTATACAATGTAATGTACATTTATTAGAAATGGAAAGGTATAAGAAATCGTCTAAGGATAATTTAGCTTATTCAACTTGTGAATCATCCGTACCCGGACAAATTTAAATATGTATTAAGTTTCATTTTGTGATCAGGTAAAAGACATAAAAAACGAGATGTTTAAAATATATAGAGAACCACAATACAACAAAAAAATCTCCAACCTAAAGCGATGGTCAATCAAACCATGAAGAGAAACTCGCAGATAATATTATATTCCTCATATATTTGAGACGTGGAGTATTAAGATAGAGTATTAGATCTAGACCATACTCAACTACCGCGGGATAAAGTATACAAGTATATCTGATAATATACACTCCCATTGCGCTTCTAGAGATTGTGGTATAAACGATGTATATAAATAAAAGTCTTATATAGCCCATTGTCTCCAACAAATAATCATCACGATTATTTCTTGCCTCTGTCTCAGATAATATATACCCATTTGCAAAGGTGCTTTGGTGCAAGGGACCTGCGGGTGATATTGAAAGATCCGAGGCATCAGAAGTCGGCCACTGTGGATATAGGGCTGATAAACTTTGGTGAGTCAAGTTTGCTTGGAATAATAAAAAATAGTGATAATAATGAGACTATCTTTCTTAAATGTTTAAAAAGAATTATGATAATCGGCGTAAAATAAATATAATAGGATAGTTTAATATGCAAAATGGGCAGAATGAAGAGTTATTCAAAGTATAATTATTAGGAGTCTTTTATATTTTAGAAAAGCAGATTTCAATATTATAGACGTTAAGAAAATAAAGATTCTAAAAAGAGAAAGAAAACAAATAAATCAGTTAAAATCTTCTAATCAATGATTTCTTGTCCCTTTTTTTTTTTGACTACCATAATTGCCATTCCTTGCGCATTTAATTTTAATGGACCTAAAATTCGGTAGATCTGTTGGACTCTCACACGATGATTCACGCCAACGCAAGCAACTTGCCGTGAATGCACGAGATCACCACAAAAGAAATAACGGCAATCGGTATAGGCTTTCGCTCAGGAATAGTTGACCTTAGCCACGCTTTAGCAGTCGAAAAGTACGTATGGAAACTAAAATGAGAACCACGACATAAAGAAAAAGTAGTTGTGATGAGGATTGAAGGTTGATGACTTTTGATAGCTTTTCGCAACTTCTCCCGGAAAAATAGTTGGTAGGAGTAGATTTGTAGATAATTGCCCTAAACTCATTTTTCTCATCTAATTGTGTTCACAAACTTGAATCCATATTCAAGAAAGAAAATGGTAACCAAGATTCAGGCAACCACACCTGCCCAATGAGGTATTATTGCCATCATATCACGTATGTATAATTTAGGAGGATTCAGGTGTAATTAAACTTACTCGAGGCAAAATGTCATTATATGTTTTGTTGCTAGTATCTGGCGACATGCAAAAATGCACCTGATAAAGAAATGAGAAATTCATAGATGTTTTTAATTGTTTCATAATTATAAAGAGATGAAATAGAGATCAAAAGTAATATATTAAATAGTTGAAAATGAAGGAGCAATCGAGAGTCAGAGATTCTTTTCTTGATGCCGCTGATTAGCCGCGGAGTTTTCTTCTTGTGGTAGATGCTAAACTGGACGTACGGGAAGAGAATTGAAGGAAGTTCCAGCAGTTATAAATAAAGGTCTAGCACTTGAAGGTCCTGAGGATTGCCTATTGTTTTTATCAGCCAAAGGAAGGATGGGGTAATGGAGTTACACACTATTCAAAATTACGTTCCGATCTTTAGTTCACAAATTCACTGTTGGTACCTACAAAGATCACCTGACATATTTCACTTCTATAGGGTTTAAACACTCTTTAGTATCACGACTTCTATCTTAAGTTGCTCGAATGAATCCTCATCCAATACCTTACTAATTTGACATAGTAAGTCTCTGCAGGAATGGTGTAGCACATATGTCGATATGGTCTCCAAAATAATAATAGCCATCACTTTATATAATTTGATAATGAGTATCAAGCTCTATCTCTTGGCTGCTGATGAAAGGATACGTCTATGCAGCATCTATGATGATGCATTAATTCTGTGGAGATACAGATGAGAATTTAACCATGATAATTTTATTTGGCAAAAAATGTTACAAAAAATGTTACATTGAGAAGTAAAGATAGACATGACCAAGACCATCTGGTACGATATAAACACACTGGCAAATAACTTACTATGAATACCAACACTCAAGAACTGATCACATTTCACAGGATAAAGATTTCACTAAAAAAGTGATTCTGACAACGATATTCCATCAAAATTGTCATTCATTGTATGTCAAACACATTTAACATTCCAGTACCTCATTTAATGAAATCATGTGTAACAACGCCATAAGCGGAAACATACAATGAAGTGAATTCGTCAGATTTCAGTCCCTTGCGATGAAATATTTAGTTAAGTGAGCCATTTGGACTTGGAAACGTCAGGTTTCTCTCTTCCCGACCATCACAGGCGAGGAGCACCCCAGAATACAAATAACACTCGAAGTCAACTATAGTTTACTCAACTTTAAATCCATTAATTTATATGTCTAGCTGTGTACGTATGAAATAATGAATCTAGGAACCTATTAAAAATAAATAGAACTAATTATGAGCTTCGTTGGCTATTCTCATACTCTGCGAGTAGTTATATATCCACGAAATTCTGCACTATATAATGAAGAATCCTATTAGACAAGCCGCCCCAACAACCACTAACAATAAGACAGTATCTTGGTGCCAATCACTTCTGCTAGATGTCTGAGCGTAAAAGACTCGAGCATATACATTATATTGAATCCTAGTGTCGTTTTTCACAATAGCGTACGAGAAGAAAATTCAACATCTACGACATATAACATAAAAATTGAAAGTACGAGATTCATCTAGCTTGAAAGATTCATAACAGTGAATGAGTATTTGTGTTGTCTGTTGATGTCATAAGAATTAAAGTCTCTTACGTAGAGAAGCAGAACACTCTCTCACGTTTCGCTATTAATAGTAAATAAGCACAAAATGGAAAAAATGCCTGCATCTGCAGTTGGTAACCTCGAATGCAAGAATAATCAATATGGGAATGCCTAAAAATACTTAAATACATACATATCACAAATCATAGTAACTCAATTTTCTGCACTAATTTTATTCTCAACAGCATCAAGAGTGCTCAGACAACATGCAGACGCAGCTGCAAGACAACACTAATATAGGAATCATTTTCAGTTATACGTTAGATCAATATATTTGTGTACTGAAGCTTGATGCTCACCAACTGATGAAAAATGGGTGACAGGGCGTTAAAGTATTAATCTTAAGCACGTAAGGAGACCTGGTGGGAAGAAAACAAGGGCATGATACTTAATAATGTGCTAGAAACGGAGATATCTCTTATATTGAATGACTGACAGACATATAAATTTGATAAAAAGTCTAATAAGACAGCACAATCTACAAAACGTGTCCTTTACAACTTAGGGTACATCATAATTAAAACTAAAGACAGAGAAACTACAGAGCTCAATAGATACCAAAGATATGAAGGGAAAAGAGAGCCCCTCTTACCGTCCCCTTTATACTTATAGGGGTCGCTATCGCCCAGGTTATAAACTTAATCAGGTAGATGGTTATGCCCTCCACTCCGGGCTCGATAATAAGCCAATAATCATCTAAGTATTGGTTGCGCACATTCAGGTAAATTAAGCAGACCAAATCAGAGAACAATTTATCCTCTTTAGGTCTTTAAATACAAGTGATAAGGGAGCTTCCAAAAAAAACTTATTGTGCCAACTTCGCTATTTCCTTCTAACAGAAGTTAGCTCAATACACTTGAATATCTGATGGCATCAAACAAATTTGAGTAAATCGAAACTACACACTAAAGCGCTATTCGTATAAATAGTAACAATCAGAACACAATTAGATATGGAGGTCGCTGTACTAGTAAATCACTAGATTCAAGATTGGAATAATATAGAAAATTTATCCATATTTACAACGTAGACCACTCTTTAGTATCCATAAAATAAAATGTTAAAAAATGAAATAAAAATATTGTGACCACCATTCGCTACCTCATTCGGTTCTCAAGCAACACACGCAAATTACCTACGCTTTTCCACGTTATTGAAAACTTTCTCCAAGTATCAAAGCTGTCAGAATTCATCCGAAGCTATTCCTATATGATGTAGGAGCAAAAAACTTAAACAGATCTATGCATCTAAAAAATATAGATCGCAATAGTCTAATATTAAAAAAAAAAATACATACAATTCATAATTATTATATTTTTCTAAACATGTTACGATTCGGGGAATGAGATTGCGGCTCTCATATAACAGAATGTAGGAATGTTCGAATTATTATCGACATTATCAGTTCCTCGGAAGCAGGTTAGGCATGTGGAACCCATCCACGTAAATCCGAGCAAAAAAGATAACGATCCAGAAAAAACACCAACTTTTGAAAAAATATTTGTAAGAGTCCAATAAATATAATAATTAACTTAGTCACCACTTGAGGAGAGGGCAGGAATTACAGCGCCCCCTCGTGATATATATAAACTATAGTTAGATACGTAAGGAGTTGGGTATGCTTACCGACACGCCTAGGTATAATTAACCCGATTAATAATTATAGAATATAAAGAATTACATAACTATGAATCAGAATTTAAATATATAATTCACAATAATAAGATTCTCAAGCTAGTTTTCCGACCACAAAACCGGACGAATAAGATTCTTCTTCGTAAAGTGATATTTAGCTATATATCAGTAAAATTCATAGCTACCTCTGCAAAAAGATATGTAGAGTTATATGAGCTCTTATTCATGCTCTCGACATAAAACAGAAAAGAAACGACAAGAACGAAAGTTATTACCAAAAAAGAAAGCCCAGCCTACTTGTAATACCTTTTTAGTGAAGAATATTCGTCGCAGTCAGAAAGATCATTGATACTCACGGACCACCTAAATAAGCCACACATCTCTGCAAACTGTAGTGATGTCGAACCCTTTCAAGGGAGGACCACACACTGCACGCTCAACTAGACAAAAACACTGCACACTATTCACTCCAGTTATGTGGTCTGAGCCTTTGTATATCTCGCCTCCATGTCCCATAAGGCTAGAGTCTCTGAAGACGGAGCAAGCTCTGTTGCACACCTGAATGGATTTAAATTACCTGTCAGCTTTTGGTTTACTCCAGGCCGATTCGATCACCGCATATAGCCACTCGTATAGCATTCTCCGCGTTAAACCAACCGAATCAAGTAGTTCCGCCAGATGACCAAATCATCTAACGACTGTCCAATTATATGTCTCTGCAGTTATAACCCTGTTAAGAGAGTTATAATTCCTCCCCTAGAAATAACCAAATGCATGATTGATATGATAATTACTTATGACCAAAAACATTTCTGAAATTCACATTCTGTAGAGATAACAAGTTTGAATACCTTTAATCAAGTGGCAGATAATGAGTTTGCCAGACGAAGTATTAGAGTCGTCTCACAGAATTTATAGTTATATGAGTTTCTATCTGGCGTTAATACTATCAGGTGGTCAACAATAACATACCTGATGGTAAGACCATTGTCCAGATGAGGCAGACTAGCCCTTAGTACTATGCTCACACAAGAGATTTTAAAATTGACGGACAACCAGCCTGCCTACCATTCACAACGTGTACCGGCTCATCACTTCAGTAACATCTTATACTATCGTCCTTGTTTCAGGAAAGAGATCACACAAAGATATGTTTAAAAAATATCAGCAACATCTTTTAACATCGTGAGTCACACTAAGCGATCCAAAATCTAGCTTACACTAAGGACTTTCCTCACTCACTAATTCATAATCATTCTATCTACGCTTACGCGCTTTAAAACCGCCTCTCACTCAAATGGACACACTCTTACAAAATACGTGAAAGAAAACACTAAACAAAAATTGTTTGTGTAAAAAATGCATGACTGCTAAAAAAAAAAACAACTAAAGTTGCAGAATTAATAACCTCTATCAAACAATCATTCAAGTTAGCTTTCTTCCATCGACGAATGATCACATACTCAATCAGCAGTTTCTTTGTTCTCTCTGACTAGTAATGCCCAGACATTGATTTCAAAAGCCAAATTTTTTTGCTGTGGGCAGAACCACTCACTGAATGTAACGCTGGAACCTATTTCCAGATGATGTTTACTCTGCCATGCAAGATGCTGGTTCCAATGTAAAGAAAGCTCTGTTTCTTTCTTGAGTGAATAACACAAGCTCCGTCAGTCATCAAACTGCACATATGAAATGGTTTGATATCTCAAGGAGCAATCAGTAAGGTTCTCTAAAAATCAGATCTTTTAGATCTATTTTAGATCTATTGCGGAACACTTTAAATAAAATTTATTCATAATGTATAGGACATATTCTTTTCGCTTATACTCTTTTTTATGTTTAATAACTTTTATAACAAGTATCGATTATTTAAACCCACATACCCTTAAAACAGTAAAATCATTAAATCCAAACCAACCACTAGGCCTAACCAATGTCTACTGATCTTCATAGATATCTATTGATCTTAATTCATTTTCAAGTCATATTTTTGATATTAACATTAACACAAAACATTTATTTAATTCTTTTATATTGATAGAATAAAATATCAAAGTATCAAAATAATAGATAAATCATTTACGGAATATTAACATAAATTTTTTTACACCCCTCATATATTAGCAGTAAATCATTGATAAAATCAGTTAAATCCACCTCAACCCCTTCCCTTTCATACTCCGCCCCTCCTCCCACTCCCATCCTATGAGTCTTATATTGATCTATTGAATCTATTATTTCATGTTCACATTATTGTACAAAATTTTATTAAAACATAACATAAAAAACAAGTTTCTTTATACACTGACCATAACGTGAAATTTAGCTATCGTAACAAGTTTATTCATCCATTAAATAAAGCTACTTAGCATCAACTGGAATAAGAAGTATAATGTACAGCTCAGTATCAAAACCTAACACACCTATAAGTCATGTTTTAAAAATTAACAAAGTTTGCCACATACATTACAATTAGTAAAGTAGCTTACATAGGCAATACAAAAACGTAATCACTATTCACACTTTGTTACAAGCATATACTCAAATACATAGAATTCTCAATGTTAATTTTATATAAACATGGTCGTAGTTTTCAGAAACATATTTACCTTGTCCAGAAGATTATAGTGATTATCGATTATACTATTTTTTTTTTTATATTTTTTTTTTTTACAGTTGGTCACCAACCACTCACGGGCAGTAGCCCTATTCATATAGGTATAGAGGTATAGGTGTTTATGCTCGTACTAAAATTTCATCACTATAGACGTATAAAATTACGCAGATGATGACACTAATAAGACGCAGGTGACTTTAAAGTGATTGGGAAGTATTATAAAATTCAGCAGAAACACAGGAGATGAAGAGAATTTCCACAGAACAGATTGGTGCATGAGATAATATAAAGGAAGCACACCGCAACGGTGAACTAGCCTGGAGTTTACCTACATCAACACAAAACTTATTATAATATATAATAATATTATATATATTATATATATATATATATACCTGGTTTTCATACAGGACGCATTCCCCTATGGTATATTTTTTTACTTTAGCTAAACATGCATATTAAAAAGTTAAAAAGAGACAAATGAGACATAAATGTGTCCCGTTACATAGAATATTGAAAATGATTTCAAAGTGAAAGTAAGCTTTATCACTGAAATATACAAGTATATGATCTAACACCTTAATTCCATTTGCATTAACTAAAGAACAAAAATAAAGAGTCCTGTAAACTCTTTTCAAAGTCTACTAGTTCTTTTAGTTCATGGACGTCACCAATGTGGTAGGGATGCAATGTTAACCTCTTTGTAGCATTCAAAACAGTATCTGGTGGCAGTGCATTTTGCGTTGATAACTTTCTAAGGGATGTTCTGGCTGTATGTGTAAAACGTTTCGACACATCAGCAAGACCTCCGGCATTTAGAGATGACTGGCCCAGGATCTTTCGATTCTGTATAGACCCTGTGTCACAAATTTTTTAATCAAACATATTGTCGATTGTCTGGAGCTGCAGAAGGAGAAAACTTCAATTCAATCTTTTCTATCACATATTTGTAATTTATACCCACAATACGTCTCAACAACAACTATACGTTCATCTTTGGGAAACGACATTGCTAACAACACAATGGAATGAATGCTTCAGTTGACTAGTTTGGAGTTTAACTTTCCCTTTACCATAACAAAAGACTGTTGACTTTGAGCACAGTGATGCAACATGACGATTATAATAGAAAATATTCTTGGTAGTATCAGTTGAGCAAGAATTTTGACCTTATCTAACAAAATAGTTTTTCACTCTAAAATTAACTTTCATATAATGCGAAGTTGGAAAAAATATTAATATAACGTAACATAAAATATTTAATTTGTAGTTTTTTTCATTATTAATGGAACAATACTATAACATATAGAAATGATAATAAATTAAAATGCTTATGGGGTAACTATTTTAAATATAATAATATTAAAAATTTTAATTATAGATTTTGATGTAAAATTCAAGCATTTTTCAAAACCAGACCATGATTGAAGTGTTTATGAAAATTGAATCATAGGACCACGAATCAATATTTTGCTATCGATATGCAGTAGTTCCTTCCTTTTCCAGTTATTTATTAATTTAAATCCAAGATTCTCGTTAAAGATTGAGATATAATTTAAAAGTTATCATTAGCAATTTATATATGTTTTTTTTTTTATATAAATAATATAATGGCAAATGAAATATATTTGAGATGTCCTTTGATATAACAATCATTAATTATTGAGTCCTTGATTGATAGAATTCTGGTCTTTGACATGTTTTTTTTTCACGTGTTCTCTTATTGCAGATTTGACCTTCCAAACTTCTAACCTTGTGACTTCAAGAACTATCATTGTATTCAGACACCTGAAACTCATGCTTGCTTTTTATGATATCACTTTGGAAAAGGTGATCAGAAATTATTACCACTCATCAAAGATGGACTACCCTCTGAAAATACAGTTTGTACTTTGTATCAAGAATTGACATGTTATAGTCCATAGTGTTTAAATAATTAAAGGCAAATAAATTGGGAAAAGTAGAAGGAAAATGTATTTCCAATTCTACCCGTTAAATGTATGATGGAATGTATGATCACAATGACTAAATTTGAAAACTTTGAAATGAACAAAGGAGAGATGAAGCTGTGTAGAGGGACCAGTTATAGGTGTCCTTCTCAAAGCAAGATGTATTACATTAATGAATTCAGAAATGTAATGTCTATATAGCAATAACGATAACTTAAGTAGTGTAAGGCAACACTTCGGCTGGAAGAAAGAAGTAAGAAAATGTTAGTGAAAGAGGGTGAGCTGATGATAACTTATACTTTGAATTCACTTTTCAAGAAGAGTTGTTTGAGTGGAACTGAAGCTTGTGTAACCCACTCTATACTAGTATAGAGTTGCTTGGATGATATGAAAAAATTTCAAATGTACCTCAGAACTTCTAACTTCTTAGAAGATTGCATAATAAAAGAGATTATGCGACCCTCCAAGATGCATCAAAAGAAAACAAAATTCCAAGAATATAAATGGATGATGTTTTTGAGGTACTGAAAGAAAAGGGTCAGTGTAGAAAGGTTTGTACTCAGCTGAATAGAAAACCAGTAATGTTAACCTACCCCTATAGGTTAACTCTAGCACCTTTCTCCCCAATAGGAAGTATCTACTATATCATAGAATAGATATAAAGCTGAGTATACATTTAACTAATCTTCGACGAAAGAATGTCTCGATACTTTCTAGGTGAGCTTATGATACGCTTCGAAACGTATGTAAACAGTCCATGGAGCGAACACATTACGTGGAAACGTCAAAATCTAATAATTTCAGATCAATATTTTATAATTTCGAGGTATTCTTTCTATTTCTTTTATTCTCTTCTATAAGACTCTAGCAAACTTATTATTCTTTTGCCTCATTTTATTTTTCTTGAGAAACAAACGATTTTTGTCTTTAAATAATTTATTATAATAATAATTAATATTTTTGAGCTTCTAAAAAGAATAAAATCTCTATAACTATCCACCAAAAGCGATTCTTTCGCCAAATCAA
>JABUQX010090351.1:5000-7500 GCA_015478945.1 Trachelipus rathkii | reverse complement strand
TAGAACTCGAATATGAGGGTTGTAAGTTCGGAGGATGGTCCCCAGAAAAAATGAACGGAACGTAAAACAGAAGATGGAGGAGGAAGGAGGAAGGATGAAGGAGGAAGAAGTCTCATGTGTCGGAGCAAATGAGTCATAACCTGCACCGATGCTGGAGTCGGTGCGATGCTGAGCTAGCAAACATTCGTTTGCTATTTTATTTTATAATTTTATTTTACATTTTCTTGTTTATTTTGTTTTCAACTAAAATTTTTTATTTATTTTAAATTTTATATTTATTTTATTATGTTTAATTATTTTGTTTAAAAAATATATTTTACTAGAATTTTTATGCTTTTCATGTTTATAACGTAAAAAAATTGCGTTTTTACACACTGTAAAGACAGTAAATCAGTAATCAAAAAAACCCCACCCTACCCGCGCCCATGGTATCGGCTCTCACAGGGTAAATCTATTGATCTATTGATCTAGTGATTTAAGTCATATTTTTTACCAAAATTTTTATGTTTTACATACCCTAAAGCAGTAAATCAGCAAATCATTAAATCAAACTGCCCTCCCACCATCCTTCTCCCCTTCCGTGATCTACAGATCTATTGATCTATTGATCTATTGATCTATTGATCTATTGATTCAAGTCATATCTTTTTACCAAATTTTATAGCTTTACATACCCTAAAGCAGTTAATCAGTAAACCAGTAAATCAAACCACCCACCCTACCCTCACCCACCCCTCCATAATCTATTGAACTCTACTGATCTATTGATCTATTGATTCAATTCATATTTTACTAAAATTTATTTTACATACCTAAAGCCAGTAAATCAGTAACATCTAGTAAACAAACCACCTACCCTTACCCTCCCCACCATCCATAATCATTGATCTATTTGATTTATTACATATTGATCTTATTGATTCAAAATCATCATTGTTTTTACTAAAATTGGTATGCTTTACATACCCTAAAGCAGTAAAATCAAGCTGAAATCAGTAAATCAATCACTGATACCCCCTCACCCCGCACCCTTCTTCTATTCCATCCATGATTTATTGATCTATTGATCTATTGATTCAAGTCATATTTTATGATTTACATTCCCTAAAGCAGTAAATCAGTAAATCCAAACATCCTCCCCAGTACCCTCCTACCAATCCTATGATCATATTATCTATTGATCCTACAGTTTCATGTCAGACATGCGGAGTATCATTTTGGATAAACAAACATAAAAATAAGTTCTTTATACATTGACAACGAAATATAGCTAACGTAACAAAGTTGTCACATTAATAAAGCTAAACATAACACCACCTGAACTAAGAATATAATTGACAAATGGACAAAACCTTAACACACCTTAAATGCACAATAAAACCGTCAACATTAACAAAAGATTCCCAACACTTCACAACAGTAAAGTAACAAACATAGCATACAAAAACGTAAACCTATTCACAACTTGTTCAAGCATATCTCTCATAATTAATGTATAATTAACATTAGCATGGTAATATTTAACTAAAATTTCTCTGACCCTGTCTAATTATCATACTAATCAACAATATATGCTAACGAACAAAGTTTTCACATTAAATAAAGCTACATAGCATCAAAATCTGAACTAAGAAACATAATGCGCAACGGCAAATTAAACACACTTTAATCAAGAATAAACTCAACATAACAAAGTCCATATTTAACAAAGTTAAAGTAACTAATGATAGCATACAAAAACGTCAACCTATTCCCACTTTGTCAAGCATATCTCTAAATATCAATTTTAATTTACATTAAACATTAATATTTAACAAAATTTATCATAAGCTTGTCTAATTTCATACAGGGAAAACGAATATCATTCATAAAGTAACAAAGTGTTTCCACTAATAAAATATTTAGCAAAATTTAGCATAAACATACCTATTATCATAATCCCCAACGAATAATTGCAGTTGTGCCTCACACAATGACACAATAACATAAAAATTAAGATCTTGAATAAAATATCATAGTAAAAGGTAATAGTTTACTGATCAAAGCAGTGAATCAGTAAATCAAACCATCAGCCGCCACCCCTCACGCTCCCTCCCACCTTCCTTTGATCTCGGATCTAAGTTGATTCAGGTCACATTTTCGAGTATCAATAGAATAAAAATTATAAAAATAAATTTTAATATACTAACACAACGAATATTATCTTGCGTGAACAAAGTCTTTCACCATTAATAAGCTAACAAGCAGTACGCTGAACGAAAATATAATGCACATCGACCAAGCCTTAACACACCTTACGTTCGAATAAACTACTAACATTAACCAAAGTCTATACTTAACTAACAGTAAAGTAACTAACACACCATACAAAAACGTAGACCTATTCACACTTTTCAAGCATATTTTAACATATCAATCTAATTGTACGTTAACATGTAAATTTAACAAAAATATCATCATAACCCTGGCTAATTATCATACTGACCAGCGGAGTATATGC
>JABUQX010090350.1:0-20567 GCA_015478945.1 Trachelipus rathkii | reverse complement strand
GCATATAAAGAATTTCCTTGGGCCATTCTAGGAGTAGTGTCATGGTAAAATACGTCAAGTTTGAAAGTGCATCCTTGGCCCAGGTGGGCCTATACCATGCCCATTCAAGAGACCCCCCATGATCACTTACCATATGCCACCTTATCTCGCCTCTGCCAAAAAAACTCACAATTTCTCTCCTTAAACATTCGATTTCCACCGGACTCGATCCACTTTGCTTCAAATATCCACCGTCGTTCCAAACACACAACGCCAACATACACACATACTCGCTTATATCCAATCAACGACTAATCATTCATCCTTCCACAGGGCCAAACCATCTCAACGAATAAACTTATCAATTATTCTTAGATTATTTTTCATTTTATCTTTCACCCACACAATCTCTCTAATCATCGTCATTCCTCATTTTATCTAATCTTCTCACACCTATAGCACGCCCCTAGTATTGTCCATCTGAACACATTTGAACTTTTAAATCCTATACTTCTATATCCATGACCATAGTCTCGACTACCATAGACAAATTAATACACAGTAACAACATACGCTCATGTAAGCCCTAGCACTCTAGACTTAGTCCCTTGACATTCACCAAACGATTTTTATATTGTTGTGCGTAATGTAATTATAATATATAATACTATTTAAATATTACCTATAGGGATTATAAATATAGTATATACATTATTAGTTATATTATATGGTAATATATATACATTGATACTTACGATAAAAATAGGAATATATAATATAATATATATATATATAATTATATATATATATTAAGTGATGGACGATTAATAACGATCATCGTCAAAAACGGCATTTTTTATTTACAGTGCATCATCGTCAACGGCAAATTTCGCCGATTATTTTGCCGATTAAATTGAACATAATATTAAGAATTTTAGATATTAAACTCAATAATAATAATAATAATAATAATATAATAATAATAATAATAATAATAATAATAATAATAAATTAAAAAATAATTTATAGTTTGGATAATTTATAGTAGTAAGATAATATATAAGATATATATATATATAATAGAATATTATATAATATAATTATTATATATTATTATAAGATATAATATTAATATATATATATAATAATATAAATATTATAAATATGTATAATATATTACATATACCATTTTTTTGCTTATGTATGTATACATTCCAGTGCACTTAATGGTTAGCCTTTCTTATGGCGGTTCTTATCCATTCTCAATCCTCCAGAAAACATATCATATATACACATACTTAATCCACACCCACTCTTCTAGGACAACATACTTACAGAATCCCTATCCACTCGTATATCCATACGTGTAGGAGAAAAAATTGCCCACATATCGTGATGTCCCTGCGTTCGTAGAAGGCGACTAAGGACGGTGGTAGTTAGGGTTGGCTGCCCTACTACCACTTATCTTTGCCGGAATGCTAATGCATGCCTCGGAGAAGTCGTGATCGCAGTAAGCGCCCTTCTATTCCTCGGCGAAAATGTATGAATTGATGGGAAATTATGAAATGTCAGAGGAATAAATGTTGAGGAGAGAGGGAGAGAGTGATGGAATGTATTTAAGAAAGGGCAAATTTGATTTCTCCTATGACTGAAACAAAGATTGAAGGAAACGGTGAAAATGAGAGGTTGTTGGTGTGAAATGTGTTGTGTTGCCTGTGAGGAGATAGATAGAGAGGGGATAGGAAGGAGTTTGCCAATTTGATTGATGATAGTGAGAGAGCTATGAATCTAGATTTTAGCTTGAGTAGCACGTATAGTAGTTCGGTTATGTGTGTGAGAGAGCTAGAAGTCAAAGGTTAAATTTAAGTTTGAACAAAGAATATGAAAAGGGGTGATTGCGAACAGTATGATCCATCTGAGGTAATGTTGAAAAGAGTACGATTTTCTGGGATTTTCTGAATGATGTTTGATGTGGAATGATGAGATTCAGTTCATTGCCACATATCTGCCCATTCATTTATTTTTTTGTTTACAGTTGTCACCACCCACTCACGGGCAGAGCCCTATTCAAGGAGAGGTGTAGTATCTCAAAAGTCACCTCTAGCGCAAATTATGTAATATGAGCACAAGACGCAGGCTTACAAGTGAGAAGATTAAATTCAGTAGAAATACAGAAGATGAAAGGCAAGAAATTCCACAAAACAGAGGTGGGAAAGAAGGAAGCACCACACAAACACCGAGTTACCAATGTCAACACAATACTCTGCGGCAGATACAGCACCTATTGTGCTACGAGGCGTCGTAAAGGTGTGGTACGCGAGTGATAAAGTTCCCTCGAGCACTTGCGCGCTGCGGTAAGGAATCTCCTTATTCTCTATTAAGTTATCCTAGGGATAAGATTATAGCACCAAACATTCGCCTCACATAAGTATAGGGTTCAAGTGAACTTAAAGTATCCAGACAGTTTATAAGCCTTTATTGCCACCGTTGACTCACCTGATCCAAAAGCCGGTAAACAGACCCCCCCCCACCCAGATATAGAGCTAGATCCCAATACATGGACGGATGAAAACCTTTGTATATCGAAAGCATCTGAGAAAAAAGGAGGAAAGTCTCAACAGTCTAATAACAGAACTCCAGTTCTTTTGATGCCGAACCTAGCAACCGAATGTGATGTGAGTTCGCAAGACATTTTTTGTTCAGGTTAAACCAAGGATGTTTATATGTCAACAGGAAGAGACGACAGAACCGTCGAAACAGACAGGAAAGTTAGAAGGTATTTGGAGAAGGAGATTTGTAAAAGTTGGGTTTTTAAAAGTAATTGGAATTCACAAAATTATTTCTATCCATCAGCCAGAATAAAATCGGAAAGATTAAGGCGAGAAGGCAATTCCAGAAGTAAAATGGAGTAGAATTTTATAGACGTTAATAAATGAATGTCGATTCATCGAATTACGAGGGGATAGAGTTAGAGGTGCAGGGGAGTAAGATTCAATTAATGAAAAGTATAGGATATAAGTGGAATAAGACAGGACCTGATGAACACCACTATTTGACAGAGATAAGAAGAAGAAGTCGCCCCACAATCAACAACACGCCGATTTATGAGCGTTTTTGAAAGAAGAAAGCGCCCTAATTCTAGTAACAAAGAGAAGTTGAAGGAAACCCAAAGGAGGGGAGCTTGTAGAGCAGTACACGTGCCATACTCGGTCAAAATGCTTTGAATATGTCAAGCCCACCACGCAAAGTCTCTCCTAGTTCTAAACGAAAAACATAAAATCGGTTAGATAGAATGTATATCACCAGTAGACTTCGTGAAACGAGAGCCGTACTGGGGAAAAAAGTGCATATTCCAGATGAATCCTAAGAATGTGATTTGAAAGGGTTTCAAAGAATCCTTAGATAGAACAAGTAGAGACTGACAGGGCGATAGTATAGGATAAGGAAGTAGCGCTTCCTTGTGTAACGGAACCTAGGACTGGACATGTGAGAGGTGTTCCAACACTGAGGAGAAAAAGTGATAGATACTTGGAGACATAGAAATATAGTGATGAGCAGAATGGGCCGAGAGTATTAGCCTTTCAGTTTGATGAATTAGCAACTCAATTGATCCATATCGAGATAAGAGGGCGAAAGCAGTATTAAAGAAGTGCTAAGATGAAGAGAGTTTTTTCTAAGTAGAAACAAGATGTTTAGTTCGACTTTACCTTTGATGAAAGCCAGCGCTTTGCTCGATCCTAAGAAATTATCCCGTGAGCGAACACATTTCTAGCTGAATTAGTAAAATTAACACGAGTAATAGGAGTTAACGAGAATTTTCCACAACCCGATAGTCACGTCTTACCTGAACCGCCATGAGAACTTAAGCACGTATCAACATGCGGCTTATGAGGAAAGATAAGATCACGCTTTTAGAAGAGAGATGTAAGAGAGGTGAAAAGAAAAAAGTTTAGCTTGAAGAAGGAATGAACCTGCTCATTCCCCATCAACGACTACAGCTCCTACTTTTTCTTTCTTAAATCTTTTATACCTCCATTCATTTATTCCCTTATGCACTGAGAAGTAGCAAATTTACCATCATACTGCAAACTTGCGGAAAACACTTAACATTTAAGTCCCTATGTCTATAATATTTTGTTATACATGTACTGAGAAAACAGCCCACATTGACCGAAAGAATCGTACGGACCACTAAACATGTCTCCTCATTATCCATTAATAAAATACTTTTTCATTTCATTGATTAACTATTATTGATATATTATTTATTATTATTATTATTATAAATAATAATAATAATAATAACAATAATACAAATAATAATAATAAATAATAATAATGAATAAATATTAATAATTAATATAATATTAATAATATTAAATAATATTAAAATATTAATATGAATAAATTAAAATATAATGTTAATGTTAATGTTAATGTTTAATATTAATATTATAATATTATTATATTAATATTATTATTATTATTATTATTATCTAATTATTATTATTATAATCTATAATTAATATTATTATTATTATTATTATTATTATTATTTTATTATATTATTATTGTTACAACACAATCAAAAAAATTAATCACTAAAATCATTTCGGGAGATTGAAACCCCCAGACCTCCTGAATACAACGTCTGAGAATAATTAAATTTTACTCCATATAAATAGTTCTAAATAACTATTTATTATTATATATTAACTATATTATGAATAATATATATATAACATAATACGATATATATATATTATATAAATATATATATTATAATATATATATATATTATATATATAATTATATATATATATATATTGAGAGATGTGTGTAAATTTAAAAGTTTTTTTCAAATAATCTCATATTCGTAAAAAATTTCATAATCTCCCATCACTTAATATATACACTTATTATATCTAGGTATTATATAATAATATATATTAAGGGTAATTATTATATATATATTATAATATATAATATAATATATATATATTAATATATAAATATAATATAATATATATAAATTAATATATATAGATATAAAGAAAGAATAAGAAGATAGATAGATAGATAGATAGATAGATAGATAGATAATAGTATAGATAAGATAATAAGATATAGATATATTAATATAATATTATATTAATATATATATATAATATATATATATTATATATATATTTAATAAATATATATTATAATATAATATATAATATATATATATTAATATTATATATAATAAATATATATATATATATATTATATATCATCCTACCCAAGTATAATCTTCAAGGACTCCATTCAGAGTATATATATATTATTATATTTATACTATAGTATTATTATAGATAATATATATTATTAATAATAATATATATAATATTTATAATATTATATATATAATTATATAGATATAATATATATTAATATATATAATATATAATTATAATAATATATATTAATAATATATATTAATATTTATATAAAACCATTTTAATATTTTTTTCTGTTGATATTTCCATATATAAAATGAATCCAGAAAGATAAAATATTATGATAAATTATTATTAATATATTAAGATAAATTGCTAAGATATATTAATAATATTATGATATATATTAAACTATATTAAATTATATATATTATATATATTATATATATATTAAATATATATATTATATTATAATATATATATATATATATATAATTTATTTAAATATTATAATATTAATATATATATATATATTAATTATATAATTATAATATTAATATTAATAATAAAATATATATATATATATATATAATATATATAATTATAAATTATATATAATATATAATAAATAATATTACATAAGGATTCAACTTCTATTACATAAAGCTTCAACTTCTATTACATAAAGATTCAACTTCTATTACATAAGGGAATATATATATATAATTATATATTATATATTATATATAATATATAATATATATAATTATACTATATATTATCTATATTTAGAATAAATATAATATAATATATATATATTATATATAACTTACTATTCTCCAATATAATAATATATATATAATATATTATTATATAATAGATATATATAATATATATTATATAAATATTAATGATTATATATATATATATAATTAATAAATAATAATATATAATATATTATAATATATTTGAATAATAATCAGTTTTAAACTCATATTAACACCACCATTTGAGCAAATATGGAATATCTTAGAGTATATCCCATGGCCTCTTCAGTTGTACCAATGGTTCTCACCCTTTGTGGCTCTAATCCACTTTTTCATTTACATTTAGTAAGGCTCTACCCTTATCACACGCCATAAAAATACAATTACAGACAACACTTTTTACCTTTTAAAAATTAAAATTAAAAAATGGCACGTGAAATGGACAACGTTTATATAAATAGCCATAAGGGGTCGAGGCTCCTCATTTCAACCACAATAAAAGCCTTTGACGGCCTACCCTGATGGAGTTAGTGTCACACGGAATTGCCTAGCCTGTTTTTAATTATACTGTCTCCTTTCTTCATAAATTCTTCAAACCTTCTCGGTTTAAAATCTCATTTTCATTTTCATTGAAACATTCAACCTCTCTCCTCTACCTATATCTCTGCCATGAGGGGTCATCTAATGATTCTATTACCTTTCAACTAAATACCTTAAATAACCTTGTTAACTCTCTTGTTTACTCGTCATAGCCACAGGCGACGCTATGCCTTTAGAATTCTTATCATTTTCAAATTTCCAGAAACCATATGCTAACATTATATTTTTCATCCCAAAATCGTGAAAAAAACATGTTATCCATAACACAAAAAAAAATTCTTTTCTCAAGTGTAGAACAATGCAAATAAGCTTACTGATTTCCTTTCTCCTCATATGTTTCCTTTCTGACCATATTTTCAAAAAAATGATTATCGAAGATTTGCTTCTTCCTATTGCCCTTTCTATTTTAATTATTTCCGTTCAAGCATACTGCCGTTTAATTTCTTCAACTATTATAAAGCTAACTCTCTCAAACATTGCTCTAATTCCACCCTTGCAAATTATTTCACAGAATGTCCAAAATTTGTGTCTTGCTCTGAAACCTCTCACTAACGTCATTGCAGAATGGTGAATATCTAAGTTGATCGTATTTTAATGATGTTAGCAAATGAACCTATCTTTCTCTAGGATATGAGGTCACTAATTCATGTCAATGGAGTAGCTCCCTTTTTTAGGATGCCAATATAGCAGAAAACTTTTCTTTCTGATTTTGTGACAACTTTTTGACACGGTCACACAAAATTATCCGATACCATTAGAAAATTTGTGACATTCTCGAATACAAAGTCAGCGAAGTTATCTCAAAAATATAGATCAATTGAGTACAGTAACGCTCTATTCCACTCTCATCATTCGACCACGAACTCAGTAAGAGCTAACATAAAATATAGCCAGACATTAAAGTTCGCTCTACACACTAATCAATAAGTAAAATAACATGACGTCACTCAGAATTTATGTTAAGGTTCAACGAGCTTAATGAAATCTCTCTCCTCCATACCAGTACGGACACCTCTAACATATAAATATTTATGTCTCCCATCTCAAACAATTCTATTCTAACCCATGTATCATGTATCCGGTAACATCTGATGTAAACAATTTTAATCAATTTTATATATAGTGAGTCACTATGAGAAGATCTTAAAAGCACTTATTTTGTCAATCCCTCTAACGTAATGACTCTGAGAAGAGATATTATTTATCCTCAGTACAATGGACACAAGAAAATAAAATTAATGAGTATGAGACATATTGAGATCTTCCTCAAATTTATTCGGTCACGATTGTTATTTACCCACGAACAATTTTTTTTCAGTCACATTATTACAGAACACACGGCTTGCACAAGATAGCGGCTCACCACGGGTTTAAATAAACTCCTATGTGGTGAGGATCCTGCATATAACATATTTTAAATGTCAAGGAAAATTTGGATGATAAATTATGAATATTAATCAAAATAATAAATAAAATTAATTAATAATCTTCTGACAATTAAAATATCCGCGCAACATTTCCGCAGTGGCAAAGCACGTGGATGCGAAGTCTTTAATAAAGAGCGGATGCGGATTTTTTACCTGCATCACTAATATATATAATATTAAATATATATTTATATATATATAATATATATTAATATATATATATAATATTATAATATTTATTATATAATATATCTAAGATTATATATTATATTTAATAATTTTATATTATTATATATTTATTTATATATATATTATATATATATATATTACTAATATTACTATATATATATATTAAAATGAGATATAGGAGCGGGTTCATTCCATCTCCAACTAAATCTTTTTTCTCCACCAAAATCCAATGTTCGATGGGAAGTTCTCCGCTATTAAGAGAAGAGAGACCACTATGCCTAATACGGGATCAATGGAAAAACTCTACTGTCTCCTATCAACTCTTACTAATTCCATAACTGACTCGAATCGATGCAGAGCTATTATTCGACAGGCTAAGAACACGCTTATTCACCAAAAGACAATGTAGCATACATATTTCAAACGTTAAAGGAAGATTTGAATAGAGAAATGAATATATGTCAAGTCAAATTAAAAAATAAACAAAAACTAAAAAAAGTACATCCTTCATTATTTAAAAGCCTAGTATTACCGTAACAAAATCAAATATTATGAAGAATCATTCACTTCTGTAAGAAAAAACATTTCAATGTTACAACTAAATGGGAAGATTCGGATTAAGACATGGGATAATCTTTTGGAAGGTTTAATTGATGTAAATGAGGAAATAGCAGGGGCAATAAATAATATATATATAATATATATATAATAATATAATATATAAATTATATATATATAATATATATATATAATATTAAATTTTAAAAGTTTATATTATATAATTCCTGAACCCCTTAACTAGTCTGTGTTAAGGTGCATATACTCGTTAGTATTATATTACATTATATATATATGTTATATATATATATAATATACACTCACTATTATATTATGATAACTATAGTATATAGAGAGGAATAAAAGTTTGATAACACTATATATATATATATATATATTTAATATTATAATAATATATAAATATATATATAGTGAAAGTTATATATATATCAGTATATATATATTATATATTATATAATATACAAATATTATATATATATATTATACTATAATAATTATATATATATACCACAATAATACCATTCCGTGTAGTAATATAACACTACTATAGATAAATATAATATATTATATATATTATATATGATTTTTTTTTGATGGCTACTATTTAATCGGGTCATCGTCATCGTCAAAATCGGCATATAGATTTTTTCAATCGTCATCGGCAATTTTTGCCAATTATTTTGCTGCCAGATAATTTGAAACAAATATTAAGAATTTTGATAATATTAAAAACATCAATAATAATCATATAATATTAGAAGAAATAGTGCGTATACTTGAAATATAATATATATATTCTACTATATATACTATATACAATATATATTAATATATATATAATATGAGATAATATATATAATATATAATTATATAATATAAGTATTTTGATATAGTATGATAACGTTATAATACCTAATATTATTTATTATTAATTAATTATATATAATATATAGTATATAATATATAATATTTTGTATATGGTAATGTATCACTATGTACACAATTGCCAAATGATTTCCCTTTCTTCTTGCTTCGTATCCAAAAACTCTTATCATCCAAGTACATAATCATCTGTAAGGAAGACACCACGCTTGTACTTCCACATATCATATACGCCATACTTATATCCACAACCCCTCTTCTAGACATCTTACAGACATCCCCTTCATAATCCCTATGTTGTGGGAGAAAAAAAATTGCCCACATCGACGTCCTGCTTTGTTTAAGTCGTTAGAAGAGGCGACTAAGGGATGTCCGGACTAGCTCGGTGCCCACCCACCACTTATCTTATTGCCGCAGGAATTGTGCTAATGGCAGGGCCTCGAGAAGTCGTGATCGCCGTAAACTGCCATTCTATTTTTTCTTATTTGGGCCGAAATAAAATCATAAAATTTTGGGGTATATCTTTCTGGGAAAAACAATTTTTTTTGTTTTTTTGCCGTGGTGCGTATTTGGTTATTTTTATGGGGAATAAATTGGGGCAGAGAAAATGAAATGGTTGAGGAGAGAGGTGATGGGATGTATTTAGAAAGGGCAAATTTGTTGATTGCTGTGACTGAAACCAAAATGAAAGGAAACAGTGAAAATGAGTGGTGTGAGTGTGAAATGTGTTGTGTGAAAGAATGAATATGGGGATATTTAACACGCAATGCTTGCCAATGAATGGACTTGTTTAGAGAGCTATGTTAGAGGTTGTGCTTGTCTGAGTATCTTTAGTAATTCTAAAGGCTAACATTTATTTGAAAAATGTCAAAATTTGAAGTGGCATTGAACTTGGTCCTGAGACTGTGGCGGCCTTGTGCGACATATTGTCCATCTGTAGTTGAGATGTGCTGGTATGAGTGTTGACAAGAGAGTGCATTTTCTAGTGAAGAAATGCGAACGATGACTGCTTATTATGGATGAGGTCTGGGAGTGAGAGTAGGAGGATTACAGTTTCAATTGCCATAGTTCTGGTCCTACCCAAGTTATTTTATACTTCTATTTACCTAAGTTGCTCCACCACACTCCCCACCTCGCAGCCACAGCCCTATCTCAAGGCGACAGGAAAGGTACTAAGCTACACCTCAAACAAGTTCACCCTCAGCGCCAAACTACCGCATAGACACAGACGCATGCTTTACAAAGTGAGAGATTCTAAATTCAAGCACGGAAATACCAGAAACATGGACGAACGAGATTCACAGAACTGAGTGGTGGAAAGAAGGAATCACACACAACAACTAGCCTTGGAATTACCAATGTCAACACAAAACCCCCCTTGCGGGTGTGCCACGATCTAACAGCAAGCCCATACAATTAGTGCTACATAGGGATGGTAAAGTGTATCGGTACGGTGAGATAAGTTCCTCCGAGCACCTTCTGACAGCTGCAAATTAGACCTATAAGATAGATGAATAAAGCTATCTAAACATTTGATACAATGTTGCCTTTTTCAAGTGACCCTGGTATTCAGTTTATTAAGCCCTTTGAACTTTGACTCGACCCTTCCAAAAGCCGGGTGAAACCAGAACCCCCGCCCCAGATATGAGAGCACATAGTACTCCATACAAGGGCGGATGAACCCTTGTATAGCTGGAGAAATGAGAATGTGAGGAAAAAAAAGTCTCGCCAGTCTAAACAAACTTCCAAAATTTCTATTGAGGCCGCTCCAGTAAACTCTTAGTGACGAGCATGGTTTCCACAAGACATTTTTGTTTATTGTTAAAGGCCAAGTATGTTTATATTATCAACAGGAGAGAAAACAAGAGTAACCGTCGAAAAGAGATAGGAATAGTATAGAATATGTTTAGTGAGAAAGAGATTTATTATAAGTTTGTGCTACTTTTAAAGAATGAATTCCACAAAGGTTGAGACCACCCAATCCGGAAAATCTTATCCAGATCAGCGAGAATATAGAATCGATAAATTTATAGACGATGAGGCAAAATATCTAGAAGTAAAAGAGTGGAGCAATAATTTGAAGAGTTGAAGAATGAATGGGTCGTCGGGTCTAATTGGCTATGAGTTATGATAGAGTTATAATGGGTGAGGAAGATCATTTAATATGAAATAGTGAATAAAGTAAGATAAGACAAAACCTGAGGAACACCACTATTGACAGAAAAAGAAGAAGATAGTCGCCCCATCAACAACAATTCACGAATATTGAGCGATTTGATAAAGAAAAATAGACTATTAAGTAAAGCAAAGAGAAGAGAAAACACCAAAGGAGGAGATGCTTGGATGAAGCAGTGGACACGTGCCATATTACTTTGGTGATATGTCAACCGCCACCATCAGCAAGTGTCATTTACCAGAGTATCCTAAGAACGAAAAACACATAAATCATCAGATATGAAAGTTAATATCGCCATAGAACCTCGAGCGCCGAAAGCCGTAAAGCCGGAAGGAAGGGAATGAGATTCTATATGAAATGTGAATTAGAAGTTCAAACATCTAAGATAGAATACAAGAAGGGCTCTAATTAGGGTGCAGATAGTAGAAGGATCTAGAGGGCTTCCCTTTTATCGGAAAGGTTGGTACTATGTTCGAGCTTACCAACACTGAAGGAATAGTAGCTAGTATTGAGACATTTAGAGTTAGATATAGTTGAACGAGGTGTCAGGAGATTAGCACGAAACACACTTCACAAAGCTCGGGTGAGGAAATGCCCATCCGGCCACCCGCCTTCCTAACGTTCAAATATTTCAGGAGACCATGCACCTGATCAAATGAAATGACAGGTAAAGCAATAGGACACCTGAGAGGAGAGTGTATAAGTAGGAAGAGAAATGCCAGAATCGTCCAGTGTTGGAGTTAGAGGAATAAATATAAAGGCCAAATAGGATTGGCCTTTTTCATTTTAGAAATTACAATCATGAAATCATCAGATCGAATAAGAGATGGAAAGGCTACTACCTAATATATTAATATAAATTATATATAATTATATTATGATATAAATATATATATTTATATAAATAAGTAGATAATATATAATTATTACATTTATTATATATATACATACCTAATATATATATATATAGGGTATATTTATAGTTTTGTTATGCTAGAGATGTATTTAACTCCTGGCAAAAAAGCCAGAAAGATTGTCATGACAGAGATACTCTCTAAGTGAGGGTTATGCACAGCTTTCAGTTTGATGAAAGTCCGCTTGCTCGTTGAATAGAGATTATTATTTATCCCGCAACGAATCTAGTGTTCTAAGAAAATTAGCCAGAGTGATAGGAGAACGAGAATTTTCCATCCCGATAACGCACTTTGTTCTCTAGCATGATGAATTCTCAGACACATACTTAAGACTGTAACGATTCGAATCCTTATGGATTATGTAGGAGAGAAGCGATTTAGATTGAAAAAGGAATGAGCCTGTCATCCCCAAATCAACGACATCAAAGCTTCCTCTCTTACTTTTTAAAATGCTTTTATACATCACTATCATATTCTCTTTTGAGGGGTAGGCGCAGATTTTTACTATCATCTGGCAAATATGAAACATTACTTTAAAGTCCCTGATCTAATAATATTACAAAATATAATATATATATGAGAGACAAGCCACTTGAACCTAAGAAATCTCAGCTTTACGCGACCACAACAGTCTCCTGATTCCAATAATAAATTACTTTACAATTTTTCATTAATATTATATTATTTATATATATATTATGAGACTTAAGAATCAAAAATTTTGATCACAAAAAATTTCGGGGGTGGAACCCCCTGCCCCCCTCCTCGACATAGCACTTGATATAATATAAATATATATAATATAATATAATAATATAATACTTAATATATTTTAAATTTAGGCTATATTATA
Source organism: Trachelipus rathkii (assembly GCA_015478945.1). Classification (NCBI taxonomy): domain Eukaryota; kingdom Metazoa; phylum Arthropoda; class Malacostraca; order Isopoda; family Trachelipodidae; genus Trachelipus; species Trachelipus rathkii. The sequence goes on along the minus strand of JABUQX010090350.1, from coordinate 6,979 downwards.
TATATATAATATATATATATGATATAAATAATAGTATAAATATATAGGTATAAATATATATATTATATTGAGAGAGAAAGAAATTTTTAAAATATACTTTTACAATTAATTGGTCAATCGTCATCGGCAAAATTTATTATATATACATCGGCCAAAATTTCATAATCGTCCCAATCGAGCGAATAGTGTATGAGGCACTCATACTATTATTTATATCTCACTCACTTATATAGTATAGATAGTATAATATAGTAAAGTATAATATAAATAGTAGATAAGTATAATAATATGAATTAATTAAATAGTAAATATATATATATTAGTAAGGGGTATAAATATAAATACCTATATATATATAATTATATATATAAAAGGTGCTAAAATAATATATATATATATATAATATATATATATAATATCATATATATCAACTTAACCCCTAAAAAAAATAATTTTACTTAACACAAAATTTCTGATCAATAAGCACTTAAAAACTGTTAAAAGAATAACAGAAGAGGATGGAGGGGAGATGGGAGAAAAAATATCCCTTTTTAGAGAGGCCTTTCTTGTCCTTCCGGACTTTATTGTCGTGTGGCTCTTTGATTGAAATAAGTCCGACAAGGACAGAAAAGGGCCTCTCTCCCTCAAAAGTGTGGTTGTTTTTTTATTCTCAACCCCCCACCACCCCATTCTTTAGTATTAAGCAAGTTTGTTTCAGTTTTGTAATACTAATGAAATAAAATTTTGTGTTAAGGCTATTACCAGTAAAAAATATTTTTTAGGGTTATTATCTTTTTGAACATTTTTCTATATATCTGTGGGAATATCATTAAGTGATATGATATATACATAACTAGATATAATATATATATATATATATAATATATTATAATAATAGATAATAATATTTAATATCTACTTTATATATAAATAATAAATTTTATAGGGTATACTATATATATAGATATATATATATATAGTATATATATATATTATAATATATATAATGGGATATTTCATTTAGCTAAAGATTTCATATTTTACAAATTTTCAAATATTCTTAAAATTAAAAATTGAACATATTTCAAGATAAAATCAAATGTAAAATATATAAAACTTACGATCAACAAAATGACGTTCGCTGTACTTGTCATGCTTGTGATGCCTTGAGGTTCTGTGAAGTCTCTCTAAAAAGATATTATTTATTATTATTAATTATTATTATTATTATTATTATCTAGTGGGGTTTATTTTCAGTTGAATTTTACAATCTTTTCCCTCACCCTTTAAAACCAGGAAAAGACCCCTCTTCCTATCGCCCAATATCACGGTTATCCACCTTGTGTAAACGCCTAGAAAAGCTCATACTGAATAAAATAAAACCACACATCCCCAAACAAAAGTTTCAATATTGCTTCCAACAAAACCCACTCAACTACAACAGCTCTCACAAACATCATACAACCAATAATAATAGACGGCTTAAATCTCAGGCCCACACATAAAACATTACTCACAGCAATTAACATAAACCAGGCTTTCGACACTCCCCAGACACAATCTAATAAAGTCAAACATCCTCACTAACCTAAAGAAATGGTTATCAAACTTCCTACTGGGAAGAACCGCTCAAATACAGATGAACAACAAGAAATCACGCATAGTAAACATTAAAAAATCTAATAAACATTAAAAATGGTGTACCCCAAGGAGAAATCCTATCACCTGCACTCTTCAACCTATTCACAGCAATCTACCACGAACAGATCACACAAACATAACAACCTACACTGATGACATCCCCATAGCTACCACACACCAGAATCTAAACATAGCATCCCTTCTAACCCAACAATACATCAACCAAATATAGACTTGTCTTACAGGCAATAAACTGTCAGCATCACCAAACAAATCCTCTGTTACTCTAATCACAACAGACCGTCAACTCGGTACCATCAACCCTCAATTTCCCAAAATAACATAACTATCCCACTAAACAAAACACCCAAAATTCTAGGAGTAACACACTGCACACATTTAACTTTCACAAAACACATAGAAAACATAACATCAGCAAACAGGAAATTAAACATTCTAAGAATCATAGCAGGCACTGACATCAAAAATAAGATATCCATCACCATCTACAAACAATTCATCTGCCCATCACTGAACTACGCTTCACCAGTATGGCATCCATTATTAACCAAGGGAAACATGAGAAAACTCCAAACAACCCAAAACAAGGCACTCAGAATTATAACAGGATGTACTCTTACAACTAACCTCAACAATACTTACAGAACGAAACAAAGATATTAAGTACAGAGAAACACCTAGAAGTGATAGGCAATTTTACACTAAAACACAGACACCACAACACCCTTGTCACACTGTACTCTCTAACCCCACTAATCAGCAGACTAAAACAACCTCGCATCTTCTCCGCAGCCATGATTATACAAACTAAATCGCTATGAATGATCCAAACCCATCACTAAAACATCATCATCATATTCGCAAAAAATAGAGCAGCCACCTCGCTCCAAACATAAATCACAATTTTTAAGTGAATTGAACAATGCATCTAGCCAAAGTGGCGTTTCATCTTGGCCCAGGTGGGCCACAACCATACACCTCACAAAACCTGCATCACTCTAAGGTGGCAGGTTCTTCGCCTTCTTTTTTTTTGTTCTTTAAATTCGTCACATTTCACTACTTCAGACATCTTTGCTGACTCAATCCAATTTTTTCTCATTCTTCTATACCAAGATATTCCCACACCTCACGCACATATCATTCCACTTAACAACCGACTATCATCCATTCTTCCCACTTGACCAAACCATCTAACATACTTCACCTTTCATCTCTCATTTATCTTCTTCATACCATATACCAACTTGTAATACCGTTCATTTTTGCCTCCTTTTAATCAATTCTTCTCACACTCTCATACGCTCCTAAGATTGTCCATCGAACCCATTGTACTTAGATCTATTACCTCTTATTCCAGACCATAGTCCTTACTACTATACATTTACCCGGTAACCTTACCATCACGCAAGACACTAGCGCTCTCAAGACTTAGTCCTTACATCCACAAGAATTAATTGCAGCAGCCTCCTTCCTGCATCACGAATTACCTCCTACAACAATCGGCATCATCCGTTCCCTTTCTTTCACATATATATATATAATTATTATATAAATATTGGTATATATATATATATATATTATTGATATATATATTATATATATATATATATAGTATATAAATATATTAGTTATTATATGTATATATTACTATCTACACTATTTAAACCAGGTCACTTGCTTCAGCTGCTCACTCATGCTGCATAACAAATACACACTCACCTAACATAACAATATTTAAGGAATTGACAACCAAATAATACACTAAATGAATCACCGCCACCAGAACATAGCACCTGAATTCTAACCATCTTCCTATAAAATTGGCACGCAAAAATTGATTAATATAAGTGAGGTGAGGATATATAAATATAGACTATTAGTATCTCATTATATATATATATATTATATTAATATTATATATTATACTATCTAATATCTGTTCCTCATATATATCTCATATATATATATAACTACTTATATATATTCATAACTATATCTATCACTTTATATATATCTACTATATTAATATACTCTACCCGGTTATAATATATTACAATAATCATATAATACCCATTATATATATATATTATTATATACTACTATTATTATTATATATATTAATCCCATGCTATATACTAATTTATCCATAAATCTTTCCTATATACCTACAAATACATCACTCATATATATCTAAAATATATGTCTCAAAAGTATGTATGACGATAGTGAGGCGTGTGTGTAAGAATAACTATGTCTGTTACCACGATTGGTATAGTAATTAATTACAAACGTGAGTGACAGGCAGTTGTGTTACGATCTCAACACTCTTATATTTCCAGTGCTTTCTTTCCTATCATTAAATCATCTTCTACGGATTTAATTAGTATGAGGTTGGTTGCTTCTGAACTTTTCATCACAATGATTGCAATTTCCTAATTTGTGGAGGGTACATACTATTATTAATGCGAGATGATTTATGGTATTATGTGTGGCGAATCTTGAAGAGAGTTGGAGAAAGTTTTCGCAGTGACTAACTTTTGCAAGGTGTTGAATCTAGAGCTTTTTGAATCACCAACCAGTAGGATTAAGATAATGTTATTGGATTGTGAGTGATAAGACAGTCTTATGTGAAAGTTTGTTAGGGTGAGTACCTAAGCTGGAATCAAAGTGTCTTGAAGTTTTAAATATTTATACTGTAGGGAATGTATTGGATGAGAAGGGATTGGATGATGCGCGAGTGTAGTAGTCTAGAAAGTTGTGAATGGTAAGGAAGGTGGCTGTGTGCATTATCATATATACGTTAGGTGAATGGTTAATAGGAACTAAAGTCTATTGAGTGTTGTTAAGTAAGTCTTATGACTCATGAAGTGTATGTTGTTACCCTGTTGCTATTGTCACATAGTTATGTGAGACTATGGTTGGATTAAGAAGTATAGTCTTATGTATTCAAATAGTGTTCAGTAGGCGAGAATTGACACGCTTAGGGGAGTGTTCAGTGTGAGAAGATTGAAAAGATGGTAGGAATGAACGTATAGTAAAGTCTAGTTGTTTTGAGAACGGAGTAAACGAGAGAATAAATGACAGTATGTGAGAATGTGATAATTGGTTGGGTCATAACGGTTGGTAAGAGGATGAAAATGCTAGTCGGAATTGGTATCGAAATATGTATCGGAATGTAAATACTGTAGAAGTAGGGCTGAGTTCGTGTTGGGAACACGACTGGCTGGGAGATCGAGTAGAGTCAGTAATTAAACTGGTAGTGCCGTGAGGAAGGAGAGAAATGTGAGTTTGGGCAAAGGCGAAGAAAATAAGGTGCATTATAGCGAGAGAAGTAATTTCTGTTGTTTTGTGAAGGGGTATTGGTTTGGGCCCCCTGGGGCTCAAGGGATGAAACCCCCTTACATTTGACGGTATTTACCAATAAGTGGGGGGTCCGTCGAAGGTCCCGTGAGCTTCTGGGTAGATTTTCTGGACGTGGAGCGGGACGAGTTCATTAAACTATAATTAGATTGGTAAGCATAAGAGGGGTGCGGTGAAGGCTGGAGGCTATTACTTTTCGAACTTGTTGTCATATTCTTTCTACTGATTTTCTTTACCGATGATTTGTACGATCGGCACCTTACCGTAGTGTAGCCCAGTTCTTGGTTATGAATTAAAGGGAGATGGTAGGTAAGCATATATGATAATATATACGGTATAGTTAATAATAGTAATATTATCTAAATATATATATTGATTGTAGTATATATTATTTCGAGTATACTGATCATAATAGAGTTAGCGTTACGATATGTAAGTATAACTATGAATAATAGAATCTAATATAATATTATGAGTATATATATGATAGTAATATACCAGGTATATATAAAATATCATGAATATTATAAGGTATGTACAGTATTTATTATATAGTAAATTATATATATATCATAAAGTGGGGCAATTCGGATTTAGGGATATATATTCATATAAATATATTCTTTATATATATAGTATCATATATATATATATATATATATAATATACATATATATATATTAGGCGATGCACCGGATCCTCCGGTCCAGGCTTGGCGCCGGATGAGTTATTCCGGCCTTTTTTAAAGATGGCTCGCAGTGACTCCGGCCGGAGATGCACAGTAGTGCCTCGAGGCGGGCTTTCTCCGGCACTGGAGACGACTATGAAATTCAATTGTAAAGTAAATAAATGATACATTTTAATGATAATAAATTTATCTAAGAAAAAAGATGCATGCCATGTTCCGTAAATTTATATATTATTTTTTTGTTTGGTTGTAAGTTGGCAGGCATCGAAATTCATAAACTATTAACTATATTTTATTATTAACTATTAATGATAATATGATATATAATAATGTGAGGCACCTATATAACACAGATGTTACTGCTTGTGAACTATTAATTTTGATTTAGTGCAATACGAATTATATATCCAAGAATGACAACGCCCTTACACAATAAATAACAACTCTTTGAACAAAATGAAACATGAAATAATCGAGAATGCATCGATAATAGGTAAATGAATTTGAATAAAAAGAACTTTTTAAACTCCAGCATGGCCGCTCCAGTTTCTGACCAAATAGAACTTAAAAGAATTTATTGATAGGTATCTTTTAATCTTAAATTATATAAAGAGCTTTTAAATTTTAACAAACTGACATTTGAGATGAAATGTATAGTATATTATATATATCATTATATAATATAGTAAAGTATATATTTATATATATATACTGTAATATAATATATTTAATAAGTATATAATATTATAATATATAATAGGTATGTATTTAGACAAATCAACTAGATATCCTATATAGTTTAATATATATATAGATATATATTATAGAATAAGTATATTAGTGTGATAAGCTGCATGAGTACCAGCATGTATAACGTTTCTGTTAGAGTAAATCAACTATAAGAATTTTTTGAAAAAAAATTAGAGTTTACAGTTAGTTAAAGAGTGATCTACTTATATTTTAACGTGTGTATTTGTTTTGTTAATATATGCTTAAGCATTCTTCAGTTCTTACTCTAAATATTTAAAAATCATAAGCTCTTAAATTATTGTAAGAACAGGAGCTGAGTACGCAGCTAATGTTTGGAAAAGCGAGTTCTTTTCTTGTGAACGAAATACTTTGCAGTACTTGAGGCTAAAACATTCTTTCGCTTTGGGGTAATGAGTCTCCTTGTAATCTCATCTGTAATATGGATGAGGTTATGAAAGAAATAGGTAGGGTGACAAGGGTAGCAGTTCAGAATGATGGAGAATTATGAGATGGGAGTAT
>JABUQX010090349.1:0-32921 GCA_015478945.1 Trachelipus rathkii | reverse complement strand
TGTACATACAGTATTAACAAATGTTGTTCGAAGACGCTTCCATCCACGCGAATCACAAGCCTCAGCCCTCTGCGAGTTTCATTGCATGCCAATGACAATGATGCCGGGTTGATTCCCCTACATTGTTGGTTATTTGATGCATCAATCGGCGAGGTTACTGGTCATTAAACCGAGCGTACACGGTATGTTTTTGAGTTATATCCACAGAAAGTAGTCCAGTGGTGATTAAGTGATGAACGCGCAGGCCATGAAAGGATCAGATCTTCCATCTATTCTCCCGAAAGGTGTTGTTTGAGTAGGTCGTCAAAATAGTGCATTATGTTGCTGTGCACCCCTCATGTGTAATATATTCTTCGTTGTGTTCTTAAAGGTTATATCACTAGAGAGTCAACAAGACAGTCTGCAGGAAATGAGTAAGCTGTCCTGCAAATTTTCCCTACGAAGTAAGGCCGGTTAATCCTTACTAGTTTGAGTATAAAACACAACAAACCTGACTGAGTAGAGGACCTGGTGATGGCTAGTGATGTATATGGGGGCTTTTGTTTCCACCAATGTCTGAAGTTCCCACCTGTATATATCTACCGGTTGTTGGTAAGTGAGATTCATGGTTCATAAGATAATTTTCACATAAGGCTGTTAACATCCATTTAGAGCATCAATTGACAGCACAGATTGCCAGCACCCCTTTTTCGTCTTCACGATCACAAGTGGATACAGCCTATATGGATACATTTATATGCATCACGAATCAGTCGTATGTTTCCTTAGATATTCTCGACCGAACTAGCCTGCCTTGACGACGGCGTTGGAATTTTCATTGGTGTATAGCAGAACGCCAGTTTTGTCATATTCTGCAGCAGCCTCTGGAGCATTCGCTTTTGCGTAATGTACACCCCAACATGTCACGCTTTCATCTCGAGTATACTGGGTAGGCGTGTATGTTCCAAGTGGGTATGGCTCTGGAGCGTAAACAAACACTCTGAAGTTATTACGTTTCACTACCATTTATTACTGCATAATTTGGTAGGTTAGGACATAAACCTCACATAGATAGCTGCTAGTTGGTTATACACATTAGGCTAACATATTCAATGAATATAAAAGGTATTGCATGTAGTATTTTAATTTAATTCCTTGTTAGCTTGTAGCGTATTTTAAATACATGGGATAATAACCTATTTATTTAACCGAATTTCATATTTGACCACGTTTCGCTTTTGTAGCACATGAGTTACGCGAGGACGTTCTTAATTGTTTATGGACAATGAGTGGGAAACGAACACCGTATAAATAATGTCGCAAGAAAGCCCACGCATTTTTTATGATGGCATTTTACGAAGCCATAAAAAATATATATATATCATCCCATTGACATTCGCCTGCTGGCGCGGTTCTTCGATATGCCGTGAGAAGAACCAACGTAACAGATCTCATCCTCCTAATGAATTAAAAATCAACTTATATCTTACACATTTCATACTTAAACATCCCGTTCGGGTGATACACTGCTGTAACATAACTCGTGAGACACACATATATATAGAATATATATAAATATATATATATATATTATATATAATAATATAATATAATATATATTTATTAATATAAATATATATATATATTATATAATATATAATATATATTATAATATATTATAGATATATATATATATATATATATAATATATATTACCGGTATATATATATAATATATATATATATATATATATAATATATATATATATATATATATATATATATATATATATATTATATATAATATATATATATATATATATAGATATATATATATATATATATATATATATATATATATATATATATAATATATATATAACAAAACTCTCAGAAGGGCTTTCGCCCTGCAGTGTGGTCCAGCATCTTCTTCTTCTGGCCCGAAACTCTTAACCCTAAGAGCACTCTAGAAAAATCATTTCTCGGTGCAATGGTTTCCGACGCCTGTCTTCGAGTTAAACACTCTCAGGTAGGGTTTTCGCCCATTCAGTAGAAATTAAGCAATCTTCTTCCATTAGCCTCAAAACTCGTTTCTCTCAGAGCTCTCCAGAGGACTTGCTTCTAGGCGCAAAAGATTCCAACGGCTGGTCCAGGAGGTAATACAAGCAAATGGAAGGACCGGGTTGCTAAGCCTGTCGCCCTATAACCACCAAGCTAAGAAAATCTTCATAATGTCCTGACCGCTACGAAACAACCAATCTTCTTTTAGCGCAAATCATTTTTAAATGAATGAGTCACAGGAGATTTTACTCTCCATCAGCGGGATTCGAACATTGGACTCCGCATTGCAAGTTCAACAATACCCGAATGCCTCTAACATAGGCCATCCACATCCCCAAAAAGAACGCTTAAGCTTAGTTTTTAAAGCACCCAGTTTTCTCATCCCATAATTGCTGAGTACTCAAAGGCCTGGCCCATTTAAATGATTTACTCTCCGAATCAGCGGGATTCGAACATTGGACTTTCGCGTCGCAGAAGTAACAATAACCGGATGCTCTAACCACTAGACTCCACGTCCCCAAAAAAGAACGCTTCAAACTGTGTTTTTAAAGCACCTGGTTTTCTCTCCCATATATATAGAGTTCTTAATATAATTATAATAATATATATATATATATATATATATATATAAATATATATATATTATATATATATATATATATATATATTAATATATATAATATAATATATATATAATATATAGAATATATATATATAGAATATATATAATATATACGGTATAATATATATATATATAATATATATAATATATATATACTATATAATATATATATATATATATATATAAGATATATATCAAGAGGTGCTTTCCAATTCCGATTGCATAATTTGAAAAAATGCTGCGGAATGCAGTTAGCGGAATGCTTATATCATTCAGCAATTAGAGGACTACATATATATATATATATATATATAATATAAATATATATTATTATAATTTATATTATATATATATATTTAACGATACTTATATATATATATATATAATATATATTATATATATATCTATATATTATATAGACAGGTGGCCTTTCCGCAATTCCGATTGCGATAATTGAAAATGCTGCGATGTGCAGTTAGCGGATGCTATATCATTCAGCATAGAGGACTATCAAAATTTTTTTTGGAATCAGGGAATGCCAATTATGTATAGTCCACAAATTTTTACATGTTGGCCATCTTTGTATCTGGCAGAAACACCGAAAAATCGGTATTTTTGCACTTTCTATATTTACTTATAAGTGTTTTGTAAATAAGTAAATAATTAACAAAAACTGAAAGCTTAATGCATGAATAAAAGTTTGATTAACAATTTTTTATTCTTTTTTCTTTATACAATTTTCTTAAGCTGATATAATGAATGATATTTATGAAACGTGTCGCCACCAAATTTCAGATTAAATGTATTGTACAAAAAAATAAATGAATGAATATAATAATATAACATTGGTACCCAAAATCGAAAGTCTAAAACAAGTAGGTATACAGTATATAATATATATTAAATATATATATATATAATATATTTTACTATATATTTATAAATTAAATATATATACATTACAATATCAATATACTGATATATATATAATTTTTAAATCATTTAATATTTCCAAACGAAGAAGTAATACCGTATCCGCTGGATAACAATTGAAATCCCAGCCGCATACCGGAATAGTCAAAAACTTGGATCCGATACCATAGTATGCCGATATCGGCATCCCACTTCAAAGGACCATAATTTGAGATGAGAACTCTTCTTCCAGTATCCTGAAATATATATAGTATATATAATAAATATATATATATATATTATATATATATATATATATATATATTATTATTAATATAGATATAAATATATATATATTATATATATAATATATCTATATATATATATATAATATATATATATAATATACCGTATATATATTAGGAGTCCGAAGTATCGTAATGGTGTATCTGTATATAGTATCGCCATTTTTGTGTTCGGTTAATATGGCCGATACTTAGCCGATACTTTTTACTTTTGGGGGGAAAAATTATGAGAAACTTTTAGAATTTCAAATAAATCTACTCGATAAAGATGGGCTTAGTACTAGGTTATGTTTTTTTTACTCGATTCCTTTTTAAACTTAGTTTTTTACCGTTTCTCAACTTGGCTTAGCTAACAATTTAACCTATTTGGACACCATTATTATAATGATTAAACAGATTTATCTTCTACTGTTTTGTTGATCAATAGTATTTTCTTTTTTTGTACCAATTTCGTAGAGCGTGCTAGTGTTTAAACTTCATGGATAATTCATATTTTTTGATATGTTCTAAATAGGTTTTACAGTTTTAAAAATTCAGGTTTTAAATTTAGGTTTAGACGTACGAATAATTTTTCCTCATTTTTCTTGTTTGTTTGTGTCTATTTGTTTCTGTCTTTTTTTGTGTGTGTGTGATTGTGTGTACGTGTATGATAGATAGGAGATTTGCACAGGCGTGGCTTTCATTTGACTTTACATACATCAATGGCTTGCACTCTAAATCTGGCACCATGGAATACCACCTCTCTAACCTTTTGCTCATTTTGTGCTCTTGTCTGAGACCCAGATGGCCAAGAATTCATCCTTCAACTCGTTTAATATATCCAACTAACTTATTTCATAATTTCGTCTAAAGGGTGGAGTAATCCCCCTTAAACGAATATTTAAACACCCTAAAACATCTCGAGAATCTTCGAATCTTCAACTTCGAGTGTTCTGTTGCTTAAAAATCTTCTTCCTTCTTACAATAATTTATCTTTTGCACTTTTCTCCTAACAGAAAGATTCATGCCTTTTTTCATATAAACCTTACGACTTCTCACGAGACTGTTAATCTTCTCATCCAAATACTGAGTCCTCTATTAGGGATTTCAATGTAAACAGACACTGAATTGTGGTTCCTCTCATACTTGATTTAGTGGGGAGGAAGCCGAATAATTAGTATTCTCAACGAATCTGGAACAATTAAAAGAAACCTACACACATTCCTGTCGTTCAACCAGTTTCTTGAAACACTTGACCTAGGTTTCACCACTTAGTCCTTCTCTCTATAATACACCACCTTCGCTCCTTTTGTTATTGACCACCTTATATCTTTTAATTTTAATACTTTTCTCCAACAGCTCCATCTTGCCCTATGCGTTTTTCTGGCACTTTGATCGGGGCGATTTGGGGGTTTTGTTGCTTCTACGCTAACTTATAATTGGCAGTGACTGGTGACTCTGAGACGCTTCAGATTCTGCCGATAAAGTGGAACTGTAATTGTTGATGGGTGGATGAGCAGGTTCATTCCTTCTTGGACTAAATCTTTTTCTCCTCAAATCCATGGTTCGGATCGGCTTTCTCTGGCCATTCAGGCAAGAGACAGTGCGTATCGGGGTGGAAAAATTCTCGTATCTCCTATCACTCTTGCCCAATTTTCATTTTAGCTAGAAACGTTGCAGGATTAACTCTCGACGACCAAAGCGGACTTTCATTAAACGGAAATGAGTGCGCTGACCTCCTTGTTCTCCTACTGACAAATCTCTCTAGCTCTTGCCAAAAACATCTTAACTTCTGTAAATCATCTTTCCTCCTCTTATTCGCTCATGTATTCTGATGTTAATACTCCACTGAAAAGGCCAATCATCTGTTTTCCTATTATCCTCTAACTCAACCCTGGACGATTCATGCACTCTCTCTTCCTCTCTTCTCCTCTCAGGTGTTCCTATGCTTTACCTGTAATTCATTTGATATTCTGGCGCATAAGAGCTCCTAAATCTATGGGGGAAATTTTGTTTAGGAAAAAGGGGCGTGCCGAATGGCATTCCTCTCCAAGCTTTTGAGGAGTGCTCCGTGCTGACCCCGGCCGCCTCGTTTCAACTATATTCAGTATCCAACCTAAACTTTCCCTCAGTTGAAGCGCGCATAATGTCCAACCTATTCCGAAAAAAAAGGAAGCCTCTCTTCTAACTATCGTCCCATAGCTCTAACTTGTATTCTTCTAAGGTCTTAAACCCTTCTCAACTCTCAATTAAATCATCTGGAATGCTCAATTCCCTTCTTTCCGATGCCAGTACGGCTTTCGGCGCTCGAGATCTACTGACGATATACTTTCCATTTAACAGGATTTAGGTTTTCCGCCCTTAGGAACAATACGGGAAGACTTGTGGGTCGCTGACCATATCCAAAAGCATTATGGACCGGGTATGGCATGCGGTCACTGCTCATCAAGGTCCCACCTTGGGTTTTCCTTCTCTCTTTGTTACTATATGTTAGCTTTCTTTCAAATCGCTCAATGTACGGCTGTTGTTGATGGGGTGACTTCTTTTTCTGTCAATAGTTGTGTTCTTCAGGGTTCTGCTTATCTCCTACTTCTATTCCTGCTTTTCATTAATTATCTTCTCACCTGCACATCTAACTCTAATCCACTCATATGCGTGATGATTCGACCCTTCATTCTTCAACTCGTATCAATTCTGCTCCCTCTTTTACTTCAAGAATTGCCTTTCGTATTAATCTTTCCGATTCTAATTCTCGCTGATCTGATAGAATTTCAGGGTTGGGTCTCAACCTTGTAAATTTAATTCTTTAAAAATCCAACTCGACAAATCTCCCTCTCTAAGACACCTTTAACTTTCCGGTCTCTTCGACGCGTATTCTCACATCTCTCAACTGTTGACAAATATTAAACATCCTTTGCCTTAACAATAAACAAAAAATATTGAAAAACTCAAACAACAACGGTGCTAGGGGGTCTTAAAGAAAGTCTGAGTTCTAGTTAGACGCGAGACTGTTTTTCCTCTTCTTCTTACTCCAGCTTATACAAGGGTTCTCACCGCCCATGTATGGAGTACTGCTCTCATATCTTGAGGGGCTCTGGTTACCCGGCTTTTGGATAGTGTCGAGTCAAAGGCTAAAAGACTTTAATAAACTGTTCATGTACTTTCTAGTCACTTGACCCTACATAATATTTCGGTGCATGTGGTGCTTTATCTTCGTTATCTATAGTTACTGTACGCAAGTGCTCGAGGGAAACTTTCTACTCGCGTACCACACCTTTACGACTCCCTCGTAGCACAAGGGGGCTGTGCTCGGCACATGATTTTGTGTTATATTAGTAACTCCAGAACTAAGTGCTCGGTGCTTCTTTCTTTCTGCCACCTGTTTTGTGAATTCTCTTCCATCTTCTGTGTTTCCTACTCAATTTATCTTCCCTCACTTTAAAGCTGCGTCTGTGCGCATCTGCGTAATTTGCGTTAGATGAATTTTTGATGGGTTCAACACCCCCTCCTTGATAGGGCTCTGCCTGTGAGTGGTCGTGACAACTGTAAAAAAAAAAAAAAAAAAATAAATAAAGGCTTCAATAAGGAATTCTTAAGCTAGCTGAAACCATAATAAGGAATGGCATCTCCGACGTTGAAACCAACCTTCTAGAATAGCATTTATAAAAGCATAACCGAGAGAGCTTTGCTTGTTGACAAAAAAAGAAAAAAGAAAAAAAAAAAAAAAAAAAAAAAAAAATTCACAGAAGTGCAAGCCGCCTATCTGCAACCCCTGGCTACAGCACTGATAGTGAGCGATTTGGCTTTGTTAGACTTGATAAGTTCATGGCCGAAAATTGCATTGACATCTCATTCACCATCAAAGGAATCACACCAAGGAACCTCATCTAAAAAACTGAAGAGACAGATCATCAAGGAGCAAAGATAATTAAATTTGCAATCTGTGAAAGAGGAGTGAGTCTCTTCGAAAACCTGGAGATGCTGCCTACAGAAGAGAATCCTTTTATGTGGTGGCATGAAATGGCCAATGTTTTATTATTATCAGTTCTTGCAGGCAAAATTATCAGCACCTCCTTCACCATCATCAGTCGAGAGCGAGTGCATTTATAGTGTAGGTAGGAATGTAAACACCTCAAAAAGGAACAGGCTCTCGCCAGATACTAGTGAAAGCTTAATGTTTTTGCATCACAATTTGTGAATTTTTGAATTTGAGTATTGAATGATATATATACATATCTTTATCTTAAAGGAGTATATTATTACGTCATGTTTGAGTAATAGCATTTTTTTATTTTATCCTTTTCAGGGATTAATGAGGTCTCTCTTTTCATATTTTTATAGCTAGTTAAAGAATCTTCTTGTAAATTGTAATCATGTTAAAACATAAAAGCTAGTAGCTAAACTTTGTTAATACTTACTGGAAATACTGTTTTCTGTGTCTGGGTTTGTTTGGATTCTTAAATAGACTTTCTGTATTTAAATAGTCTTTATTAATTGTTACTTTAATTTAGTGATAATTTAATTTAAATTAGGTTTTCCAGTCACAGACTACAGTTAAGCCTACCTTATAACTTTTATATATCCCTGGCCTAGGCTAAGCTAAATTTAGGCTTATTTAAATTTTTAACCTATTTTAAAGAGATTAGTTTATTTCTTTTTAGGCTTTAGTGATATTTAAACTGTAAGTTGGTATATCCTATCTACAGGTTAGTGAGCTAATAATAATTTAAAGTATCGTAGCTTCGTGTGATAACTGTGGACTGTGAGAGCGTGAATATGGATAGCTTGGCCCTGTTGTGTTTGAAATGCAGAGATGTGTTTTAAGAAGAGATGCAAGAAGGCTGAGTGAAGAATTACCTATGCATGGATTGAAGAAAACGTATTTGAGTTGAGGAAAGGAGAAGTGTTAGGAAAAAGGTTAGTAGGAATGTCGAGGCGAGGGGCGGGATATAGGGGTAGACAGGGATAGTGATTCACCTAGGCAGAAAAGAGGGGAAAGGATAAAGTAGTTGATAATAGGTCGCAGATGAATATAGAGTTGTAGAAAATAGAAATAATTAGATAAGATGAGGATCTCGAAATTCAGTCAGCCTGTGACCTGCGACCTGCAGAAACAGGTTCGACTGTCTTCCAGTTGTTGGGAGGGATCAGAGAGTGCCAGATGTTAAGGGGTTTTCTAAAAGGAAGACTAAACAATTGCTATTGGAACTCATGACACAGATACCTAGATAGGGACTTTTCAAAAGAAAAAAAGAAACGATGAGAGTATGTTATCCAGTGCCAGAGTGAGTGATATCGGGATAGGATAGATAGAAGATTGATTACAAATGTATTGATTCAAGATGTGATGTCGCATGTGGGTACAAATATATAGACATAGAAGGTCAGAAGAAATAATAGCAGATATAGGAGATTGATTCAGAAAATGAAAGCTATTGGAAGAAGGTGCATGATTTTGGATTTTTACTAGGTTAGGTGCAGGCAGGAGATGGGGAGTAGGCTTTAGGAAATGAAAGAGTAGGAAATTATGTCTTTCAGAAAATATTAGGGTTTTTGGATTTTGTGGAGAGAATTTCTGGAAAATCTTTTGCAAGCAGATGAGTTTCAGCTTGAGTCGAAAAGGTTGTTGAGGCTTTTCGTACCATTGGAAGATTGATTTAGCAAAAAATAGTAAAGTTGGGGTTGTGGCTAAATGCTATATACAAATAATAGCAATGATAACTATAATAGTGGGAGATAAAATAAATCTAGTGTTTTTTTTTTTTTTTTTTTTTTTTTACAGTTACACACCACTCACGGCACCCTAATCTAGGAGGGTGTGTGCTCAATTTTTAAGTCTGAGCAAGACGGAGCCAAGAAGAGAGTAACACACTCAGACGACCGACCAAGTGACGAACCTGGGTCTTTCGCTTTGCGTGCTCTAACAGCTGAGCTACCGGACGCCATTTGGTGCTTGATTCATTCCTTCGATTGACTTTACGAGCCGAACTCCTGCCGGAATGTCCATTCTCTACTTCTTAATTATAAATAAACTAAATCCAAAATGATGTTGTTAATTTATCTTAATTTAATTTAACTTTTGTTATTTCAAAAAGAGAATCAAGATTTAAATTTTGGTGCTCCTCAGTAGTAATAAAATTTTTATTTTGTAATTTTATAAAATTTGTATTTATAATTCCTTTTTCTAAAAAACGTTTCTTCACAGTCTAAAACAAATTTTCTCTCAGGACCATCTCCTATCCAGCACTCAAACTTTCTGATCCCTCGATGCAACTCTTCTGTGCTTGGCTCTCTTCTCTAAATTACCTTTCTTCTAAATCTTCTCTTCTTGTTCCCATCTCTTTTCACATGCGTCCATCTCACACGCAGCGGCTCCATAATATTACAGGTTCCAAATATGATGATGATAATAAAAATAAAAAATATCGAGTATCAAATGTTTTTACACAAAATGGTCATAGCCTTAGAAATAAAAGATGAGCTGATTAGTTATAACCATTAATGAGAATCTAGACATTATTTGCATAACTAGGCATGGGTTAAAGAAGAATTATATGGGAACTCCTTTCAGGAATATGAAAATAGACGGATATCGCTTTCTTTATTTAAACCAGCGTAGAGGAAAGAAGGTGTGTGTGCGCTTTATGTTAAAGCAATATTTCAATCTTATTCAATCGATGACTTAAAATGAATCGATGACATTGAAATCAGTTGTAGAACATTCTAATATACAAATAAATCATTAGAATAGGCATTTTATAAGACCTTATGGCCAGAGTCAAGAATAGACCGCAGAAATTGTGAAGAAATAGAGACAGCATGCCACATTAAAAAAGGTATAGTCATAATCGGTGATTTTAATTTTCCTGCATTCAATTGGATTCCTTGTCTAATATGGACCATAGTAGTTCGGCATCATTAATTGTATACTAGATAACTTTATGACCCAGATGGTCCAAGAACCCACAAGCATTACGACTGCACACTAGAATTAATATTAAACTAACGATGAAAGTATGGTGGATGCGATTAGAGTTGAGGAGAATTTAGGACTTAGTGACCATTAATATAAATTAGATTTTAATATGAATTATAATTGATATAATGTCAAATAAAATAAATGCAAAGATCTAGATCGAAATGGCGATTTGTACTAAGAATTTCGAGACATGCTTAGTACAACTGACTGGATAAAGAGTTAAAGACCAAAACTGTTTTATCATGTGGGAACATTTTAAGCAAATTTTAATGAATATTCAGTCAGTATGTTTTAAAGATAAACCCATTAGGGTGGCAAAGAGAAAACCTGTTTGGTGGAATGATATCGTGGATAGCGGATAGATAGAGAGATTGATTCTACAAATGTCGATTCAATGTGATAGTGCATGTGGGTACAAATGATATGACATAGAAGGAAGAATAATAGCAGATTATAGGAGATTGATTCAGAAGATGAAAGCTAGTGGAAGGAATGGGGGATTTCTGGGATTTTACCTAGGTAGGTGCAGGCAGGAATGGGGGAGTGGGAGGTTTTAAAGGGCTTTTTTTTTAGGGTTGTTAAAATTTTTTTTTGAAAAGGGGAAGAAAAATGAAAATATTTGGGTTTCTTTTTTTTCAGGAAAAAATATTAGGTTTTGGATTTGTGGAGAGAATTTCTGGATAAAGATCTTTTTGCAGCAGATGGAGGTGATGGCTAGTGAATGTTATATGGGGGTTTGTTTCCACCCAATGTCTGAAGTTCCACCTGTTATACATACCGTTGTTGGTAAAGTGAGATTCATTGGTTCATAAGATATTTTCCAATAAGTCTGGTACATCCATTAGAAGGCAATCAATGACAACCAGGAATGCCAGCCACCCTTTTTGGTCTTCACAATGCACAATGTGGATACATGTTATATGCATCACGAATCCGTCGTATGGTTTCCTTAGATATTCTCGACCGAACTAGCCTGCCGTAATGAGGACGTTGGATTTTCATGGGTGTATAGCAGAACGTCCAGTTGTCCATATTCTGCAGCAGCTCTGCGAGCATTCCTTTTTTGCGTAATGTACACCCCAACATGTCACGCTTTCATCCTGCGTATACTGGTCACATGGTATGTTCCAAGTGTATGGCTCTGACTAAACAAACCACTCTGAAGTTATACGTTTCACTACATTTTATTACACATAATTTGTAGGTTAGGACATAACCTCCATGTAGGGTGATTGGATAAAAGATCATAAATTATTTGTCATAAACTTACTCTTCGAGCTGTAAAACAAATCCAATGGCCAGGCCCCCTAGACAAACTGTCATCAAAATACTCTGGGAATTTCGTTCTCTAATCTACCAGTATCAAGTCTTCTATTAAGTGGCTTACCGGGCCTGTGCATGTGTGCAGAACAAAAACTATATTTAAACTCCCAAAATATTATCACTTGTTGAAGACTTTCAAGTGTAATAACGTATACCGATTCTTTTATCTTATATGAACAATTCAGATAGTACTTTTCTTATCAATGAATGAACTCAATTTGTGATCAATCTCTAGACCACTAAACCAAAGCCTTTTAAGACTTGAATCAATAGCTAATTGAATACTTAAATAAATGAAACAAAAACACGTTTGGAAATATTGAAGAAAACCACTGGGAAAATTTTAGAAGTATTTTAATAAAAAAAAAAATGAATAACGTGTACTGATCTTACAAATTGGGTTTTATACTTCCATGAATATATAGCCAGATATCTTTAGATATCTGTATACATACGCACCGCAACTATAGAACCTGCAGTACTAGATATTATACCATATTATATTATATATATATTAATTTTAATATATATATATATTATATATATATATATATATATAGATATATATAATATATATATAATATATATATATATATTATATAATTATATATAAAAAAAAATTGAAACCGATGCTACTTTAAATTAAGATGACTATCAACACTAAATACGTTTAGTAGAAATCTTATTATATCTTTGCACAAATAATTATATATTATGATATTAATTATGATATAATATTAATATAATATATATATATATTATATATATTAATATATAATATAAAGATATATATATATATATATATAATATATATATTATATACATACAGAATATGTCATTATATACCTGAATTCTAAAATACTTTAAGAAAAAAATATATATAAACTCTACCAAAGCTGTAAACTACTAAAAGATATTTAAAATATCTAGGCAACTATTGAGGATATGTCGATTTTCAGTTGAACATATGAATGCAATTTACAGCGGACAGAATCAGCTGTTGTCTTAAAGCAAAATCTTTTTCAGCTCGTATTTTAACAAATTTTACTTTCAAATAAATTCAATATGGTTTTATAAACTTTACGAAGATATAAAGTATTGCAACTTTAATTGTTATAATACTTAGGTTTAATACCACCAAAAAGAATCTTTAACCATGTTACACAAAAATAATAACACATCAATTAATAAAATACTCTACCTGCTAGTGACATTATTGGCAACATGCAATATTACTGCATAACAACTTTGATCAACAGACGACCTCATTATAACCGTAGCAAAATTATTCTTAACGAATAAACAAACTACATCTTAAACACCATAACTAACACATACTGCTTTACAAAAAACTAAGCCACCAATTCACATGAAAACGTATAACACCTTTATTGCATTTTAAAAATATTACACAATTGAATTATAATATAATACAAAATAAAAACACCTTCACGTTTTTACAAGAATATGCACACTAAAATAATAAAATTACATCGATCAGACAGAGCTACAAGCGCTTACCAAACTAAGCACATTTGATAAAAGAAAAAAAAGCAAAAAGATAAAAATATTCATAAAAGAAGTTATATAAATTTTCGTCAATGAGTTTACGCTCAGCCATCCAATCATAATCCTTAAAATAATAAATAAAATGATGTATCCACTTATTAATTATTTTAGTAGAGCAAATATATATTACACTTCCAGCAGAAACGAAAATTGGTATTTCTTTACAACCGAAACTCTGTTCGCTAGAAATCTCAATTTCCTTCTAAAACCGAAACATGAAAATCAAACAAATTTATACATTGTGCGCTCCACACTATATAAAATATAATTCCATACACATTTACATATAATGCGCCAGTACCGTATAACATTAAAATAAATATAATAATAATAATAATATAATTAATAATAATAATATTATTATTATTACTAACAGACTTGCAAGCGACGACCAATCAAAACTCACGTTTCAAAAGTTAAGTTCCGAAAACTAAGTTTTTATTGGCTGTCGTTTACGCATGAATTATAAACATATTTACAATTATTCTTCTGATGAGCCATTGCAATGATACACCGTAAACATAGAAAATGAAAGTGAAATAACACTGACAATGCTGCCATTGCTTCACAATACATAAATGAGGCAAAGTTATGTATTATGTGTATTACTGCATTACATCTTTGGCCCACCCATTGTGAAGCACATTAGGCTACATATTTAATGCTAATATAAAAGGGTACTTGCATGAGGTATTTTTAAAATTTTAAATTCCTTTGTTACTGTATCGTATTTTTAAATATATTGGATATACTATTGTATTTAGACCAAATTATTTCATATTGGACACGTTTCGGCTTTTTAAGGCACAGATGTCTCGGAGAGTCTAATTTGTTTTTATGGGTACAATGCGTGGACGAACAACCGTATGCAAATAAATGTCGAAAGAAGAACAGCCCACCTCATTTTTTATGTGCATTTAACAGAAGCCATAAAAAATATCTATATATCAAATCCTCGACATTCGCATGTTTGTGCGCGTTTTCGTATTGCGCGTGCGCAGACACCAACGTAACATATCCCATCCTCCTTAATGAAATAAATAATCGAACTTATATTCTTACACATTTTCATACTTAAACATCCCGTACGGTGATACACCGCTGTAACATAACCTAACCTAATATTTTCTGAAAGACAATTTCCTAACCCTTTCATTTACACCTAAAGCCCTACTCCCCATTCCTGACCTGCACCTAACTAGGTAAAATCCGAAATTCATGCACCTCTTCCATAGCTTTCATCTTCTGATCAATCTCCAAAAAAAATATAATAATGCTATTAATTCTTCCTGACCTTCTATGTCTATACTCATTTGTACCCACATGCAACAATCACATCTGAATCAACATTTGTAGAATCAATCTCTCTTATCTATCCTATCCACGATATCACTCACTCTGGCACCTGGATAACATACTCTGCAATCGAGAATTTTTATTTCTTTTGAAAAAGTTGAAAATACCCTATAATTGAGAAAATTACTTTGTTTCCAGTCTTTCCCTTTAGAAAAACCCAACATTACCATTGCACTCTCTGATCCCTCCCCATCTGGAAGACAGTCGAACCTGTTTTACTGCAGGTACAGGGCACAGGCTGACATGAATTTTCGAGATGCCTCATTTTAAATTATTATTTCGTATTTCTACAACTCCTATATTAGCCATACCTGACAGACCTTTATCAACTACTTTAATCCTTTTTCCCCCTCATCTTCCTGCTTAGGTGAATCACTATTCCTGTCTACCCCTATACCCCGCTCCCCATCCTCGCCTCGACAAATCCCTACTAACCTTTTTTTCCTAACACTTCCTCCTTTCTCAACTCAAATACTTCTTCTTTCAATCCATGCATAATATTTTCACTCAGTCTTGCAATCTTCTTCCTTAAAAACACATTCTTGGCATTCAAACACAAACAGGGCAGCTATCCACATAATTCACCTCTCACAGTCCCACAGTTATCACACGAGAAAGCAATAACATATTTAATTATTATAGCTACTAACCTGTTACCTATTATTTTAACCAACTACAGTTTAAATATCACTTAAGCCTAAAAAGAAATAAACTAATCTCTTTAAAATAGGTTAAAAATTTAAATAAGCCTAAATTTAGCTTAGCCTAGGCCAGGGATATATAAAAGTTATAAGGTAGGCTTAACTGTAGTCTGTGACTGGAAAACTTAATTTAATTAAATTATCACTAAATTAAAGTAACAATTAAAAAAGACTGTATTTAAATACAGAAAGTCTATTTAAATAGAGAGATAAGAGAGAAAATTAAATTTGAAAAAGCGGCAGTGTTTTAGAAAATATTCAAGGGTAGTAATAGGGGAGATGATTTAGAAAATTATAGGAAAAATAGAATGAACTTAACCAATCAAAAGAAAGGCAAAGAGAGAGGCAGAAATTAATTTAGCAAGGAAATAGTAATAAGAATCTGAAGAAGTTTTTTTTAGCTTTTATAAATTTAAAAGTAAGAATAGGACAATTGTCCATTAAAATTGATGAAATTTAGTGAGTTCAGATAAGGGAAATGGTCAACATTTTAATGCTTATTTTGCTCAGTGTTTTACTGAGGAAAGATTAGATAATAGTTTGGAGACGACTAATAGTTCTTGTTTGCATGTAACAAATAGACTTAAAGAATTTGAATTTGATGTAAAAGATATAAAACGTTTATTAGATCATATTGACCCAAGTAAAGCTGCGGCCCTGATGGTATATATGGTAGAATTCTGAAAGAGGGTAATACCAGCATTGCAAAGCACTGTATTTGATTTTTAAGCGATCTATAAACATTTGGTGAGGTACCAGATGCTGGAAAATGGCATATGTGTGCCTATTTATAAGACAGGTAGTAAGGAAGATTTGGAAATTATAGGCCGTTAGCTTAACCATCTCTGTTGTAAAGGTTTTGGAAAAGTTACTGAAAGTCATATAGAGAAATATTTTAGAAGATAAAAGGTATTGTGTGACTCCCAGCACGGTTTCAGAAAGGGTATAGGGTAGATCATTTCAGACAAACCTTTTAGAATTTTATGAATACATTACTGACTGCATCGACCGAGGAGATCAGTTTGATGATTGTATATTAGACTTTAGCAAAGCTTTGGATAAGGTTCCCCACATAAAGGCTGATGAAAAAGTTATTGCAAAGTAGTTATTGCGTGGAGTGGTACATGGTTGGATAAAAGAGTGGTTGCGAAATAGAAAACAGTGTGAACAACTAAATGGCAATAAATCATCAAGGGAAATGGTGAAGAGTGGTGTCCCACAGGGTTCAGTGCTGGGGGCCACTATTGTTCCTCATATATATAAATGTTTTAGACCAGGGACTTAAGATGCAAGGTTTCTAAGTTTGCAGATGATACTAAAGTGGGGCACCTCAAGTTTAGGAATAGTGGAGGATGCATAAAGATTCAAAATGATTTGATAAACTTCTTTGGTGGGCAAGATAAGTGGCAATGAATTTTAATAGTAAAAAGGGTGTAAAGTTTTTCACCTAGGTTACTCAAATAAAAGTTTTCAACTACGATATGAATGGGGAGTGGCTTGAACAACTTGTGGACCAAGAAAAAGATTTAGGTGTGATTATACGCAGTAATTTGAAAGTAGCTATCAATGTTTGGAAGCTCGAAATAAAGCTAAATTAAGATGCTGGGCATAATAAATCGCAAATGTTGTTTAAGAGCAAGGAAGTAATATGTAAACTGTATAATAGCTATGTTAGGCCAGTAATAAGAGTATTGTGCACAAGTTTGGGCCCCTTATTTAAAGAAAAGACTTAGATTATGCTAGAGAGAGTGCAACGTAGTGCAACAAGGGATGATTTTTGGGTTTGAGGGTAAGAGCTATGAAGAGAGAGAGGCTGAAGGAGTTAGAATGTTTTTTCTGTAGAAAGGCGATTTTCTCAGGGGACATGATACAAGTCTAACAAAAATATTTACATCTATTGATAATATAGAGACCAATAAATTTTTCAATAGTAAGAACATTGGACGGTGCCAGGGGGCAAAATAATAAGAAATTAAGAAGAGAGCATGCATCCTTGATATAAGAAAAGCATGCATTCAGTAATAGGGTTGTTAAATTTTTGGAATGGTTTGCCAGAGGAGGTGGTTGAGTGTGACTCGATTGCAACGCATTTAAGAAACAGTTAGATTCGTTTATGGATGGGTTGAGGGTATCATATAATATATTGGCTAAGCAAAATTGGCAGGTTTTTAGGTTTGTAGCAGTTATTGTTTAGATGGCATTGTGTGACCAATAACTTAGTTATTTAATGCATGTGGAGGTTTGGGTAACCCCCCCCCACCCCCCCCCTCATATTTACTGATATCATTAGTTTTGACTAAGCAATTTGGTGATTTGTAGTTTACAAACAAATTGACAAGCCCTAGGGGGCTTTGTGGATTTGCATGAGCATGTTTGGGTAAGTGGTTTGACTGGGATCAGTCCTCGATAGGAGCCATGTGGCTTTTTAACTGTCTCTATATTCCTAATGTGGAAAATGGAAATGGATATTTTTTGAATAAACACAAAACATAAAAAAGTTATTATAATATTTGAAATTTATTAAATTCCTAAAGATACTATTTTAATTTATAAAACAAATATACTTGGGCACAACCCAAATATGAAATATAAATGACTAAGTATTGTTTGTACAGGGAAATGCAATCTTGAGTTGCCAACCAGTACCCAAATGTGTTCTATCTTATTGCTGTGTATTTATTATATTAAATTAAAGTATCAGTATCGGTATCGGCAACGCTTAAAAAAAATACAGTATCGGTATCGGCCTCTTTTCTCTGGTATCGGTACAATCCCTAATATATAGCCGACGGGGTAAGAGGTGGAAAGTTCAAAATACGGGTAAAGAAAGGAACCCATAACTTTTAAACTTGAAGGAAACAAGATATTTGAAAAGTTAAACCGTTGGTTTTGTTAGCGTCATTTTTTTCTTATACTAATAATATATTAATCAATCATCTAACTCTGATATAACCTATGCAAAAGTGTGCTGACAAAGTAGCATGCTATAGAAAGTGGAGAGGGAAAATCTCGATTTCAACTCCGACATTTAAAAAAGGAATAAGGGTCTACAGACCAAACTAATGAGTTTTGAAACCAAACCGGGGCAAAATTGGAAAGCTTGGGGTACCCCCAATTGACCATTAACAGCTTGAGTTTCTATTACTTCCCTAAAAAAAATTTGGGGGATAATAGGGGATAATCAGTTTTACCCCTGAAAAAAATTTTTTTGGGGGTAAGAATGGACTGGTATTTGTTCCATTTTATCCCTTCCAAAAATTTAAAAAATTATATATATATATATATACATATATATATATATTTATGTATATATATATATATATATGTATATATACCCATTTTAAACAAATTTTAATGAATATTCAGTCAGTATGTTTTAAAGATAAACCCATTAGGGTGGCGAAGAGAAAACCTGTTTGGGTGAATAGAGAGATAAGAGAGAAAATTCAATGAAAAGCCGTAGTGTTTTAAAATATGGAATGTCGAAAAAGTCCTTGTTCGAACAAGAAAATTTATAGGAAAAATAGAAATGAAATTAACCAGTCAATAAGAAAGGAAAGAGAGAGCAGAAATTAATTTAGCAAGGAATAGTAATAACCTGAAGAAGTTTTTTAGCTTTTATAAATTTAAAAGTAAGAATAGGACAATTGGTCCAATTAAAATTGATGAAAATTTAGTTAGTTCAGATCAGATAAGGAGTTGGGTCAACATTTTCAATGCTTATTTTTTGTCATGTTTAAACTGAGGAAAGATTGATAATAGTTTCATGAAAACTAATATTTCTTGTATGCATGTAACAAATTGACTTACAGAATTGGAATTTGATGTAAAAGATATTAAACGAGTGTTTAATTAGATAAATTGATCCCAAGTAACAGCTGCAGGCCCTGGATGCGTATAATATGGTGAATTTTGAAGAGGGTAGTACCAGCATTGCAAAGGCACTGTATTTGATTTTTAAGCGATCTAATAAATTTGTGAGGTAACCAGAATGACTGGAAAACAGATATGTGTTCGTATTTATAAGAAGATAAGCACGGAACGACATTTGGGAATTATAGGCCAGTTAGCTTAACATCTTTGGTGGTAAAGGTTTTGGAAAATTTATTAAAGGACATGAAGGGAAATATTTTGAAGATAACAGGTATTGTATGACTTCCAGCACGGTTTCAGAAGGGTAGGTCATGTCAGACAAAACCTTTTAGAATTTATGGAATACATTACTGACTGCTTTGACCGAGGAGATCCAGTTTGATAATTGTTATTTAGACTTTTAGCAAGCTTTTGATAAGGTTCCCCTCATAAGGCTGATGAAGAAGTTATTGCAATGTGGTATAGGTGGAGTGGTACATGGTTGGATTAAAGAGTGGTTGCGAAATAGAAAACAGTGTGTACAACTAAATGGCAATAAATCATCATGGGAAATAGTGAAGAGTGGTGTCCCACAGGGTTCAGTGCTGGGGCCACTATTGTTTCTCATATACTATAAATGATTAGACGCAAGGGCTTAAATCAAGGTTTCTAATTTTGGCAAAGATGATACCAAAGTGGCCACACAGTTAGGAATAGTGAAAGAATGTAAAAAGATTCAAATGATCTTGATAAACTTCTTGGGTGGGCGATAAGTGGCAAATGAATTTTAAATAGTAAAAAGTGTAAGGTTTTCACCTAGCACCTAGGTTACTCAAATAAAGTTTTAACTACGTATGAATGGGATTGGCTTTGAGTCTTGTGGACCAGAAGATTAGTGTGTGAATTATAAGGCAGTAATTTGAAAGTAGCTAATCAGTGTTTGGAAGCTAGAAATAAAGCTAATAAGATGCTGGGGATAATAAATCGCAATGTTGTTTACAAGAGCAAGGAAGTAATAAGTAAACTGTATAATAGCTATGTTAGGCCAGTAATAGAGTATTGTGCACAAGTTTGGGCCCCTTATTTAAAGAAAGACTTAGATATGCTAGAGCGAGTGCAACGTAGGGCAACAAGGATGATTTCTGGGTTTGAGGGTAAGAGCTATGAGGAGAGGCTAAGGGAGTTAGGAATGTTTTCTGTAGAAAGACGATTTCTCAGAGGGGATGTAACAAGTCTACAAAATATTTACATCTATTGAATAATACAGAGACCAATAAATTTTTTCATAGTAGGCATGGACAAGGTGACCGGGGGCATAATAAGAAAATTAAGAAGAAAGCATGCCATCTTGATATAGAAAGCATGGCATTCAGTAAACAGGGGTTGTTAAATTGGAATAGTGCTGAACACAGGAGGTTTTGGTTGACGTGTGACTCATTGCACATTTAAAAAAGGGTTGGATGGGTATATGAATGGGTTGGGTATCATATAATATATTTAGATGAAGCCTAATTGGCGGGTTTGTGGATGGTTTTTTTGTTATCATATATTATATATATATATATATATATTATATATATATATATATATATATTATATAAATATATAATATATATATATATAATATATATATATATATATATATATATGATATATATCATTAGTTTTGACTAAGCAAAATTGGTGGATTTGTCGGATTGGGTATCATAATATATATCATTAGTTTTTGACTAAGCAAATTGGTGGATTTGTATTTACAACAAGTATTTGACAACCCTAGGGTGCTTTGTGGATTTGCATGAACCTGTTTGGTAAGTGGGTTGACTGGGACAGTCTCGACAGGCCCGTGTGGCTCTTACTGTCTTATATTCTTAGTGTCTTAGCTGTGTACAATTATTTTGCCAATAAAGTGCTTTTCCATTCTTCCCCCTTATATTTTCATTCTCACCCCCCAAAAAATTTTTTTTTGGGTAAGAATGGAGAATGGTATTTATTCCATAGGGGGTAAGAATGGAAAATGGTATTTTTTCCCTTAGAACAAAATTATAAAATTATATATATATATAGTATATATATATATATAATATTATCTATATATATTATATATATAATATATATATATATATATAATATATATTATATATATATATATATATATATATATACCCTACCTGTGTACAATTATTTTGGCAATAAAGAGCTTTTCCATTCTTCCCCCTTGTGTTTCCATTCTCACCCCAAAATCGAGAAAAAATGGAAAGTCAGTTTTTAGTCAATAACTTTTTTTTAAAGAATAGTAAAGATAAAATTTTTACAGTCAATATAGAGCATCATTGGCCTTATATTTTCATGTATTGAACATATCAGTAACATTAATGGTTTTAGTGATATGACCTTAAAAGTCAAATCCTTCCATTCTAACCCCGTCGGGATATATATATATATATATATATATATTATATATAATATAGTATATATATATAATATATACTACTATATATATATATATATATATATTATATAATATATATATATATATATATATATATAATATATTATATAATATATATATATAATATATATAATATATATATATATATATATATATATTATACCGTATATATATTAGGGTTGCCAGAGTTTATTATTACTTTTTTTAATGGTAAAAAAATCATTTTTAGATTTTTGAAAAAATAATTATTATTTTTATTCTTATTTATAATTTGTTTTTATTATTATCATTAGGATATTATGATTACTTGTTTGAAATTTTATTTTATGAAGAAGTAATGGAAGCATCAAATAGCTAAATATATTTTACTTTCATGATACTAGTTTTATTTATCCTAAAAAAAAAATGTTAATTCAAAATCAAAATGAGACATTTTATTTGAAGATAGTCTACTAAAACTAACCTTATTTATTCATGGAAAGTGCCAAAACAAGGGATGCACATTACAGTATTTCCTGGACAACCTGTGCAATAATATTTTGACTTCACGTTTTTTTTTCTTGCTACTGCCCTTCCTCCTTCTTTACAATTTCTCTCATAGCAGATTTTGCAAGTTTTATAAATTTCTTTCTTGGTCTCAGGATTTAGTATTGGTTTTGGTAGATGTTTTTGAGCAATTGGCTTCTTGATGGACACCCATTTGTCAACATTTAGAAGGGAAAGGGTTATTTCCTCCCTGAATGTTCTAATGTGTACTTTTTTTTTGTTGCCATTTGATACAGTACATGTGAATTGACAACAGACAGTCCTAGTAGTAATTCAACCCCAAGTTTACGGTACCATTTTACACCCTTCCTAAGGGTCGTTGCATAAGAAGCCATTTGATCAGAGAGATCAATTCCTGATTTCCCTTTGTTGTATGCAACAATAGCTTCTGGTTTTCGTATCATCGGCTGTTCAAAGGTAGATGTTTCCTCTTGTGGTGCATCTGATGGTCCTGCAACTGGTTCTACATGTATTTCTGGTTCTTCTGGTTGTACATTTTCTAACTCACTTATGGTACGTTTCTTTCCTCTGCCTCTTCGGATATTTACAAATTCAGGTTTATGCTTTATGGAGAGCAACCTTACATCACGGACATCTTTCCATTTGAGAACCACAATCCCATTCTGTTCTTCTTTAGCTAACATTTGTCCTTTCTTTAGGTTTGTGTTCAAAATATCTTGTGGCATATTTTTCTTACTCTTTCTAAGTGTTCCGACCACATGTGTTTTTCTCTTCAGAAAGTCTAATGCCAGCTCATAGCTAGTGTAGAAATTATCTACAAATAAAGTTCGACCTTGATCAAGGCTTGAAGACATGAGCTTATGACACACATTTTTGGCAAGTCCAACTTCTCTAACTCCTGTTGCTAATTTCCCTGAATATACAATGAGATCATGAGTATACCCGTTCATTGAACAGAGTTTGAATAATTTGATTCCGTACTTGTGTGCCTTATTAGGTATGTATTGCCGGAACTTCAAGCGACCCCTCCATGGGATGAGGGTTTCGTCAATCACAACATTTTCTTCTGGGGAATAGAGGGATTGATATTTTGTTAATAATAAGTTGATGAGAGGTTGTATTTTGCCCAAACGATCACCTTCTTGAATGTTTTCATTTTGGGCAAAATGGAAACAGCTTAGTAAAAGTTCAAATCTATTTCTGCTCATACTCTCTTGGGCTAGTGAATTGACATATAACCTGCTTCTGCTCCAATATGCGGCTATAGTACCTTTCTGGACTAGGCCCATCCACATCATTATTCCTAAAAACTTTCTCATTTCCTCTTTTGTCGTTGCCTTCCAATTGCAGTGCCTAGAATACTTGGACAGGGATTCATTCACTATTCTAGATGTTGTTATCTCTTCTGCATATAAATTGGTTTGTTTAGTTAGAAGGTCAAGGACTTCATCATCTATGATGAGAGAGAATATCTCATGTGGTTTTATGTCTTGTGGTAGAGATTTTAACAACCAAATCTTTCCTGTGAAGGGAAACGATTTTTGTCTACCAGTGAACTCAGACCAGTTGGGGGAACCTGTATTTTGAGGTGCATCATCTATTTCCATTGCATCCTCCCTATTTTCTTCAATTGTCATTGCTTCCAATGCCATGTCTAGTTGTTGATCTGCCTCCTCGTCGCTAAATCCAACGAATGGATCCGGGTCTCCTTCATCAATATCTGATTCAAGAAAGAAGTTAGCATCTATTTCATCATCAGGGGTGGGTTCATAATCCGGGTCTAAATCGGAGTCATCATAAAATTCTTCGTTACTGGTGAAGCTAGCTCCAAGGGCAGTAGCGACTTCATGTTTTGTAAGGAATTTTTTTCCCCCATTGACCTTTAGTATTGGGCATCATATTTTAATTTTATCGATTTATAACTTATATAAATTCTAAATCTTACTTTTTTATTATATAATAAATAATATATTTCTATTTCATGGAAATAGAAAAAATATCCATTTAGTTAATTTCTAAAAAAATATGAAAAAAATATTGAATTTGGTAAATTTTTTATAAAAAAAGATGTCACCAAATACTGGTGACATTGAATAAACAAATAAATTAAAAAATTTAACAACACCAAAATAGTTTCACAGTTCAGTGAACATCGAGAAACTTTTTTCGGTATAAAACTGTTGGTGTTATTGCTAGTTACATATCGGTAAATTAAAAAACTAATTTATTACGGCAAAACCGTGTAAAAACAGGACTGGCACGTGGCATCATGTATTGGTGACAATGCCACCTGAAGGTTTGGTCAACAAAAAAATAAAAAAAATGAAATTTTAATACAAAATATAAAAGACTTTAAACACCAAAGATTTCACAAACCGTTTTTTTATGACATTCATTATAGTGTTTTGTATAAAAAAAAATCAGCGTCAAACTTGTTTTTTTGGCCACCGGGGGAGTTTATCCACAATTAGGCTTCGCACGTCAACGTGTTAAAACGATTATACCTAAGGCTTCGACTACGCTTTATTGCTACACAGAATGTAAGTATTTTAGAGTTCTTCAAGGAAGATACCTCAAACCTGCTAAATTACCTAGGAGCCAAAATTATTAACTGAAAGGAATTTAGTATGAATGCTAAATTTTGAAACTTCGATGTACATGTGAGGGCCCTTGGAAACTAATATTGCTAAGGCGACTACGCTTATTGCGCTACACCAGAATCGGAAGTTTTTAGAGTTCTTCAAAGAAAGATACCTCAACACCTGCCTAAAATTACCTAGAGTCCAAATTATTACATAAAGTTGATTTAGTATGAATGCTAATTTAATTTTTTCAACTTTAGATTCATTTGTTATAACACTTAAAACGATCTAATAACCTAAGCTCGACTACGCTGTATTGCTACACCAGAAATGTAAGTATTTAGGAGTTCTTCAAAGAAGATCCAAGACACCTCAAACACCTGAATAAACTACCTAGGAGTCCAAAATTCTTACATGAAGGAAATTTAGATGATGCTATTTTTTACTTTAGATTTTCTTGTGCTAATAACATTA
Source organism: Trachelipus rathkii (assembly GCA_015478945.1). Lineage (NCBI taxonomy): Eukaryota > Metazoa > Arthropoda > Malacostraca > Isopoda > Trachelipodidae > Trachelipus > Trachelipus rathkii. Next base: position 7,269 of record JABUQX010090349.1, on the reverse strand, counting down.
AACGAAATACTTAAGCTTCGACTACGGCTTTATTGCTCACCAGAATTAAGGTATTTAGAGTTTCTTCAAAGAAGATACACTCACCATTTGACTTAAATCACCAAGAGTCAAACTATGTTATGAAATTAATATTTACAAATGCAACAGATATTAAATGTAGATTTCTTTGTTATAACACTTAAAAACGATATACTATGCTCTATAGACTAGCTTATTGCGAGAACCGAATCGTAAGTATTTTCACGTCTTCCGCACCCCTTACCACAAAGACTTGCCTAAATTACCTAGAAGATGCAATTACGTCATGAAAAGTGATTTAGAATTATGAATGCTTAATTTATTTTCAACTTTAGAGTCTTTGTTAAACACTTTAAACGATTATCACCTAAGTCGGCTACGCTTATTGCTACACACAGAATGTAAGTTTTTTAGAGCTTCTTCAAAGAAGATACCTCAAGACACTGCATGGAGGATACTGAGGAGTCCAAATCTATATACATGGAAATGATTAGTATGAAAGCTAATTTTTAACTTTAGAATTCTTTGTTTTAACACTTAAAACGATATACCTAAGCTCGTACGCTTTATTGCTACACCAGAATGTAAGTATTTAGAGCTTCTATCAAAGAAGATAACCTTCAAACACTGCCTAAATACCTGGAGTCCAAATTTATTACATTGAAAGTGAATTTAGATGAATACAAGGAGCAAAACCACTCTATTTTTTAACTTTAGATTTCTTTGTCATAACACTTAAAACGATGTTACCTACACCAACAATCCTAAGCCCGACTACGCTTAAGATCCGACAAGGCACGCAATCAAAAATTGCAACACACCAGATACCAAGTAAGTATTTGAGAGTTCTTCAAAGAGATACCTCGAAACACCTGCCTAAAATACCTAGGAGTCCAAAGATTATTACATGAATTGTGATTAGTAATGAATGCTAATGCTTTTCAACATTAATAGAGTTCTTTGTTATACACTGTAAAAACGATAACCTAGCTCGACTACGCTTTATTACAACACCAGAATGTAAGTATTTTAGATTTCTTCAAAGAAGATATACCTCAAACACCTGCCTAAATTACCTATAGTATAAATTATTACATGAAATGATTTAGTATGAATGTGAATGCTAATTTTATAACTTTAGATTTCATTTTTAATAACACTTAAAAATATACCTAAGCTCGACAGCGCTTTATTGCTACACCAGAATGTAAGTATTTTAGAGTTCTTTCAAGAAGAAGATTACCTCAAACACCTGCACTAAATTACCTAGGAGTCCAAATTATTACATGACAAGTGATTTAGTATGAATGCTAAATATTTCAACTTTAGATTCTTTGTTATAACACTTAAAACGAATACTTAAGCTAAGCGCCGACTACGCTTTATTGCTACACACGAATGTAAGTTTTACGATTGTGCAAAAGATATACCTCAAACACCTGCCTAATTACCTGAGTCCAAATTATTACATGGAAAGTGATTTATAACCCACTTGCGGCTACTTTTGCCAAAATTTCGATTGAAGCTGTGTATAACACTAAAACGAATAATACATAAGCTCGACTACGCTTTATTGCTAACCCAGAATGTGAGTATTTTAGAGTACGTCAAGAAGATAACCTCAAACACCTGCCTAAAAATTACCTAGGAGTCCAAAATTATTACATGAAAGTGATTTAGTATGAATGCTAATTTTTTTCAACTTTAGATTTCTTTTTATAACACTTAAAACGATATTACCTAAGCTGGACTACGCTTTATTGCTACAACCGAATGTAAGTATTTAGAGTTTTTCAAAGAAGATCCTCAAAACGCTGCCTTAACATTACCTCAGGAGTCCAAATCTAATTACATGAAAGAGATCTTAGGTATAATGAGTAAATTTTTTTTACTTTAGATTTCTTTGTTATTAACACTTAAAACGATTACTAAGTTCGACTAAGCCTTTATATGCTACACCAGGAAATGTGAGTATATATTTAGAGTTTCTTCAAGAAAGATACTCAAACACACTGCCATAAATTACTTAGGAGTCCAAATTATTACATTGATAGTGATTACGTATGAAATGTAGATTTTTTGGAGGATTGTATGTTGGTTGATTCTATCGTTTGTTGGATACGGATATATGCTGTGAAATGCTCGCTGGCTTATTACTACAAGAATGTAAGTATTTTGAGTTCTTCAAAGTAGATACCTCAAACACCTGCTAAATTACCTAGGAGATACCAAATTATTACATGAAAGGATTTAGTATGAATGTAAATTTTTTTAACTTTAGATTTCTTTGTGTTATAACACTTAACGATATACCTATGCTCGACTACGCTTTATTGGCACACCAGAATGTAAGTATTTTAGAGTTCTTCAAGAAGATACCTCAAACACCTACCTAAATTACCTAGGAGTCAACATTATTACATGAAAGTGATTTCGGATGGATGCTTACTTTTGAAGAGCGAATTTCTGTAAGTATTAACACTTAAAACGAAAATATTAATCGACACGCTTTATTTGCTACACCACAATGTAAGTATTTAAGAGTCTTCAAAGAAGATACTCAAACACCTGCCTAAATTACCTAGGAGTCCACATTATTACATGAAATTGGATTTAGTATGATGCTAATTTTTTTCAACTTTAGATTTCTTTGTAATAAAACTTAAAACGATATACCTAAGCTTGATTCGCTTTATTGTTACACAAAAATGAATATAGTAAATTAGAGTTCTTCAAAGAAGGATACCCTCAACACCTGCCTAAATTTACCTAGGAGTCCAAATTAATTATTACATGAGTGATTTAGTATGAATTGCTAATTTTCATTTAGATTGATTTCTTTGTCTATAACACTTAAAACATATACCCAAGCTCGAGTGTACGCTTTATTACTACACCAGAATGTAAGTATTTTGAAGTGTCTTTCAAAGAAGATACCTCAAACACCTGGCTAAATACCTAGGAGTCCAATTATTACATGAAAGTGACTTAGTATGATTTGGTAATATTTTTCAACTTTAGATTACTTTGTATATAACACTTAAAACGATATAACCTAAGCTTGACTACGCTATTTTTTGCTACACCAAAATGTAAGTATTTTTAGAAGTTCTTCAAAGAAGATACACCTCAAAACAACTGCCTAATTACCTAGGAGCCAAAATAATTACATGAAAGATATTTAGTATGAATGCTAAATTTTTTCAAGCTTAATTTCTTTAGTTATAAAACTATAAACGATATAACCCAAGCTCGACATTACGCTTAATTACTACACCAGAATGTAAGGAATTTAGAGTTCTTCAAAGAAGATATACCTCAAACACCTGCTAAAATTACCTAGTAGTCCAAATTATGACATGAAAAGTGATTTTGTATGAATGCTAACATTTTTTCAACTTTAGATTTCTTATGTGTATAACACTTAAAACGAATCATACTAGCGTTGATTCCGTTTATTTGGTACACCAAATGTAAGTAATTTAGAGTTCTTCAAAGAAGATTACCTCAAACACCTGCCTAAATTACCTAGGAGTCCAAATTAATACATGAAAGAGATTTAGTATGAATGCTAATTTTTCAACTTTAGATTTCTTTGTTATAAACTGTAAAACATATACCAAGCTCTGGACTACGCTTATTTACTACCCGAGAAATGTTAGTATTTTAGAGTTCTTCAAAGAAGATACTCAAACACCTGCTAAATTACCTAGTAGTCAAAATTATTACATGAAAGTATTATTAATGAATCTAATTTTTTCACTTTAGATTTCTATTGTATATAACACTGTAAAAACGATATACTAAGGCTCGACTACGACATTTTATTGCTACACAGAATTAAGTATTTTAGAGTTCTTCAAAGTGATACCTCGAAACACTGCCTAAAATTACTAGGAGTTCCAAATTATTATTACGATGAAAGTGATTAGTTATGAATGCTAAATTTCTTTCACTTAGATTTCGTTTGTATAAACTTTAAAACGATTATACATTAAGCTCACTACGCTTTATGACTACACCAGAATGTGAGTATTTTTAGAGTACGTCAAAGAAGATACCTCAACACCTGCCTTAATTACCTAGGAGTCAAATTTATACATGAAAGTCGATTTAGTGATGATGCTCAAATTTTTTCACTTTAGATTTACTTTTTTATAACAACTTAAACGATATACCTAAGCTCGACCTCGCTTTATTGCTACACCAGAATTTAAGTATTTTAGAGTTTCTTCAAAGAAATACCTCAAACACCTGCCTAAATACCTTTTTGGAGTCCAAATTAATATCTGGAAAGAGATAGTTAGTAATGAATAGGTAATTTTTTTACTTTAGATTTTCTTTGTATAACACTTAAACGATTACCTAAGCTCGACTACGCCTAATTGCTACACCAGAATGTGAGTATTTTAGAGTTCTTACAAGAAGATACCCTCAAACACCTGCATAAATTACTTAGGAGTCAAATTATACAATGAAAAGTGATTTTAGTCATGAATGGCTAAATGTTTTTCAACTTTAGATTTCTATTTTATAACACTTAAAACGATAAACATAAGGCTCGAGCTACGCTAATTACTTACACCAAGAATGTAAGTAATTAGAGGTCATTCAAAGATGATACCTCAAACAACCTGCCTAAATTACATAGAAGTCCAAATTATTACATGAAAGGGTTTAGTATGAATGTAATTTTTTACTTTAGAATTCTTTGTTATAACACTTAAACGATATACCTATGCTCGACTACGGTTTATTGCAACCAGCGGAATGTAAGTATGTTTAAAGTTCTTCAAAGAAGATACCTCCAAGAGACTACATAAACATTCCATAGGAGTCCAAAATTGATTACATGAAATAGTGACTTTAGGTTGAAATGCTAATTTTCAACTTTAGAGTTTTTGTTTTAACACTTAAACGGATATACTCATTAAGCCGACCACGCTTTTATGCTACACCACATGAAGTATTTAGAGTTCTTCAAAGAAGATACCTCAAACACCTGCCTAAAATTACCTAGGAGTCAAAATTATTACATGAAAGTGATTTAGTTTGAATGCTAATTTTTTCAACTTTAGATTTCCTTTGTTATAACACTTAAAAACGATATACTAAGCTTGACTACCGCTTTATTGCACACCAAAATGTAAGTATTTTAGAGTTTCTCAAAGAGCATACCTCAAACACCTGCCTAAATTACTAGGAGTCCAAATTAATACAGTTGAAGAGATTTAGTATGAATGCTAATTTTTCAACTGTAGTTCTTTGTTATAAACACTTTTAAAACGACTATACCCAAGCTCGACTTACGCTTAGTTACACACCAGAATGTAAGTAATTTTAGGTTCTTCAAAGAAGGATACTCCAAACACATGCCTAAAATTCTAGTAGTCCAAATTATTACATGAAAGTGATTTAGATTGAATGCTAATTTTTTCAACTTATGATTTTTTGTTATAACACTAAAACAATATACCTAAGCTTGACTCGCTTTATTGCTACATCCAAAATGTAAGTATTTTAGGTTTCTTCAAAGAAGATACCTCAACACCCCTGCCTTAAATTACCTAGGAGTTCCAAATTAATACATGAAAGAGAAATTTAGTATGAATGCTAATTTTGTCAACTTTAGGATTATCGTTTGTTATAACACTTAAAAACGATATACCTAAGCTCGACTACGCTTTATTCACTACACAAGAATGTGAAGTATTTTTGGAATTTAGGTCAGCGGTTTCGCTCAAACACCTGCCTAATACTAGTAGTCCAAATTATTACATGAAAGTGATTTAGTATGAATGCTAATTTTTTTCACTTTAGATTTCTTTGTTATACACTTAAACGAATATACCTAAGCTTGACTACCGCTTAATTGCTACACCAAAATGTAGTATTTTAGAGTTCTTCAAAGAACGTACCTCAAACACCTGCCTAAGTTACTAGGAGTCCAAATTAATACATGAAAAAGATTTAGTATGAAATGAATGCTAATTTTTCAACTTTAGAATTTTTTGTTATAACACATTAAAACGATATACCCAAGCTCGACTCTCACGCTTTAATTACTACACCAGAAGTAAGTAATTTTAGAGATTCTTCAAAGAAGAGACCTCAAACACTGCTCTTAAAATACATAGTAGTCAAATTATTACATGCAAAGTGATTAGTATGAATGCTTAATTTTTTCAACTTTAGATTTTTTGTTATAACACTTAAAACGATATCACCTAAGTCGAACTACGCTTTGATTGCTACACCAAGATGTTAAGTATTTTAGAGTTCTGCAAAAAGTTAACCCTCAAACACCTGCCAAACCTAGGAGTACAATTATACATGGAAAATGATTTGTTTGAATGCTAATTTTTTCAATTTTAGATTCTTTGTTATAACACTTAAAAGATTATACCTAAGCTCGATACGCTTTATTGCTACCAGAGTGTAAGTATTTTAGAGTTCTTCAAGAGATACCTCAAACACCTAGCTAAATTAACCTAGGAGTCAGAATTATTACATGAAAGTGATTTCGTATGATGCTAATTTTTTTAACTTTATATTTCTTTTGTCATAACACTTAAAAACATGTGTATAATAAGCTCGACTACGGCTGTAATTACTACACCGAATGTAACGTATTTTAGAGTTCTTCAAAGAAGATAACTCAACAGCCTTGCTCCCTAAGTTACCTAGGAGTGCCAAATTTAATACGCATGAAAGAGATTTAGTCATGAATGCTAATTTTTAACTTGTAGGGATTGTGCGTTTGTGTAGTAACGAATGTTAAACGATTATACCTAAGCGCGACTAGGCTTGTTATTGTTACACCAGATGTAGTTTTAGAGTTCTTCAAGAAGATACCTGCAAACACGCTTCCTAAATTACTGGAGTCCAAATTATTTACATGGAAGGTGATTTAGTATGAAAATGCTATTTTTATGTCAACTTTAAGATTTCTTTTTTTATAACACTTAAAACGAATATACATAAGCTCGACTAACGCTTTTTGCTACACCGATTGTAAGTATTTTCAGAGTTCTTGCAAAGATGATACCTCAAAAACCTGCCTAATTACCTTAGAGTGCAAATTATGACATTTGAGAAATGATTTAGATTGGAATGGTAATTTTTTCAACTTTATAATTTCTATTGTTTAACATTTAAAGTATACCTAAGTCGACTACGCTTTATTGCTACACGAATGTAAGTATTTGATGTTCTTCATAAGAAGATACCTCGAACATATTCTCTCTTCTT